>CM039632.1:8331426-8595288 GCA_022457165.1 Juglans mandshurica | reverse complement strand
CACGACACGACGATGTTTATACCAAGTGATATTTTTTTCATCATTGTACTAAATAACTTCTCAATTAATATGTTTCTAATTAACTCAGGGTCTTTGCCATATATCTCCTTTACTTAAAAAAATGAACCGTAATTTTTTTTTTTTATTTCACACTATTCCCATTTGCACAACTACGTTTTTGCCGTCATTTGCAAAACTATATTTTTGTCCAATATTAAATTTTCGATTATTCTAAAATAATAATAATAATAATAATAATAATAATAATAATAATGAACTTACAAATAATCTAAATTGAAGATTTTGGTTTATTGAACTTTTGTGGAACAAATTAACAACTTAGTATTTTTTTATATTTCTTCTTAGATTTAAAAATAATAGAATTTTTCATATATAATATTATATGAAAAAATAATAATTATCATCATATTATTTTCCATAGTAATTCATAAAAATAAATCATAGTCATTGGATTAATAATATTTTCATTTTACAAAATGCAATTATCATTTTTTGGTTCCAATTTATGCATTAGTCTATAATTGGTCTTTAATTTATCATATTCAATATTTTATTTTTTGTGGTAACACATTTCATATTAATCTGTTTGTAATGCATTTTTAAATTATTATTAAAAGAATTAATAGCACTTTTTATCCTTCAAAAAATTATTTTGGTAAGAACATGCTTTTAATTTCTAAGATTGATATTGCGCGCAATTCCAAATTTGAAAAGAATAATAATATTATATTTAATTCCAAAAATGAAAATTTTGTCTTTAAATTTAAAGAATAATATTTTATTACTATAGGATATTGTTTCAAAAAATAATAATTGTCTTCATATTATTTCTTATAATAATGAATCATACCAAATGACACTTCTTAAACTAATATTATTTTATTTAGAAAAAGACCATTATACTTTTTTAAATTTCAAATGAATAGTATATTTTTGCATTTTTTTTATCATTCTATTATTCTAATAACAGATCCCATAGTTTTCTGAAACAATTAAAAATAATATATATTTTTTTCAATTATACGAACAATATTATTATTATTATTATTATTATTATTATTATTGTTATTATGTACATGTGTAATTGGTCTCATAACAAGTGGAGCAATGCATGTCTTTTTATGATTTCAAAATAATGAGTTCTAAACATTTGATTTGTTATGTGTTCAATAATTTTACATTTTCTGTTTCTTTCATTTTTTTTCAATTAGAATTATAATCGTTTGTAAAATTTGTAGAATAGATTTATGATTATCTTTACATTTATCATACTTGTTGTTCTAATTTATAAAAATTCATATTTACCATATCATAAATGCAATAGCACTTTCGACAGGGAATACGTACCTTGAACGTAAACTCTTACCAAGTGTTTAAATATATATATATATATATATATATATTTATATATATATCCTGTTATTCTTTTCTTTTATATATTCTAAGTATGAATCAAACACAAACTAATATGGGCTGTTTCGATCCAGATTCTACATTGATTACACTGAATTATCTTAAGAAGGTGAACCTGCAAAAATATGAAATGAAAAGCTAAATCTTCCTTAGATTGAGACAATATTAGTAGTTTTTTTTACCCAAATCCTCTATTTTCGTTCATTTTTGCTTTCTTAGCATATATTTTATTTCAAATTTTGGAAGTGATTCTGATTTCAATTTTGGCCAAATGTGTTGCAGGATTCTTGATTACTTACGTGTTTAATTTTATACAATAATTTTGATTTTTTCTTTTTAGAAAATTCTCATAATTTCAGGGTATTTGCTACACACGCACAAATATATATATATATATATATATATATTTGTATTTATATCTATCCTCTTTTTCTTTTCTTTTGTATATTCTAAGTATTAATTTCTGTGAGATCCGATCACATGCCCCTATCAAGCCCTTTTCAAGCTACTAGCTACTGGCCAAGGTTGAATGAACAAATGAATGCCATTCATAGAGTTTATAACAAGATGAACAGAAAAAGAAAATATTTCCCTGTGGTCACCTATTTATTGTACAAATTAAGGAGTAACATTATTTTTCATGAAGTTTCATTTTTCAGATTCCTAGGAGTACTACTCTTTTGTGTGGAAAATAGAGAGGCCATGACCATCACTCGTATGAATCCGATTCACTATGATGCTGCAGCAAAAGGCAACGTCATGGCTTTCAAAGATGATAACTTCAAACGGCCACTAGAAGCCTTATTAACACCAAACAAAAACACGGTCCTCCATATTTTCATCACAACCCTAAAAAATGGGATAGAATCAACAGAAAAGAACTTCGTAGGAGATATACTCAACATATGTCCCTCACTTTTATGTCAAGTCAATGTCAAAGATGAAACACCATTACATGTCGCAGCAAGGTATGGGCATGCTAATATCGTTAAAGTTCTGATCGAATGTGCAAGAGATCATCCCCATAATGAACATCATGGAAGCGGGGAAGCAGTCAGGAAGATGCTTAGGATGGTGAACAAAGAGAAAGACACAGCCTTACATGAGGCTGTACGTTATAATCACCTTGAAGTGACAAAACTTTTAATCAAGGAAGACCCAGATTTTTCATATACTGTTAATGATGCTGGGGAGACTCCACTCTACATTGCCGTTGAGAGAAACTATGAAGAATTGGCGAATGAAATTCTGCACAACTGCAACTCACCCGCTTATGATGGCCCCTTAGGTAGAACGGCTTTGCATGCTGCAATTCTTTGGGATAACAGAGGTACTGCATTTATAATTGTATAAATTGCATTTATCGGACAACATGAAATATTTAATAAATATCGTAGTTTTTTTGGGATAGCAGAGGTACTGCATTGTATCTATCTTGATCTCTTTTCCTATCTAAACCTCAGAGTTGGATGAAGAATCCCAGAGAATTTAAATCCCATAAATTATATCTCCTAACAAGTCGTCCTTGTGTCAGTTACAGAGTTATTACAGTACTTGACAAGTATTCACATTCTTTGTAGGAATGATCAAAGAAATTCTGAAAAGAATTGGAGGAGCTATAACTGAAAAAGCAGACCAAGACGGTAGGACTCCACTGCACTTGGCTGCATACTTAGATCAGTGGAATTATACAATTCTGTTGATGGAACATGATTCACAAGTAGCATACATGAAAGATAAAGATGGGAGGACAGCTCTTCACATTGCAGCTCATCGTGGCAATTATCGCATCATGAAAAAGATTATAGCCCTGTGTCCGGATTGTTGCGAACTAGTCGACAACAGAGGCAGGAATGCGTTGCACTTTGCGGTGGAGGGCAATGTTTGTACAGTGAGAATGATCCTTGAAAATTCATCTCTCAGCAATCTTTTGAACGAGAAGAACGCCGAAGGGAACACTCCTCTCCATCACCAATATTCCCGCTATTCCGAAGTGAATGGGGGGGGGGATCTCATGGAGCACCCCAGAGTAGATAATATGGCCTTCAACAAAAATAACCTCAATGCTTATCAAGTCGCCTTAACTAGAGCAAAGTTATCGCCAAAAAAGGTAACGTCACAATTGATCTATTCTCTTTCATCCCACCAAAATAGAGCTCTAACTACTTACTCGTTTATTGTTTTTTGGAAAATGTAAAAGAGGCACAGCTCATGCTTTCTTTTCTTTTTGTTGGTTTTGAAATTGAGGTATAGGATAGATATCTTGTTCTTTGGGTAAAACTAGATCGACCTAGTCATGGCCCAATAGGCATGCATGACAATTCAAGCCTGACATGAGTTGCAACCCATGATTGAGATTTCACTTCGGCCCTAGTGCTCCGTGCCCTCTCCCTTGATTGAAGTGTCAAATACCCTTTGCTTCATAAATTTTGCACGAACTTCGATTGGTTTCTTCTATTTCAGAAACAATATATTTTAAAAAGGAAAATGCAAGTAGCATTATTCCTATATCTTCATTATGGCTTTGTTTATCATAAACTACGTGAAAAACACTAATGCTCATTTATTCAATCCACTAAATTTTTTATAGAAGATGGATATTGAGACTAAACTCCGGTCTCATTCTAGAAGGGTATTCCTCAAGGAGGATGAAAACAATATTATCACCTTGGATGACACTACGAAGGACGAGGTGAAGTGGTGGCAGGCGAGGAGGAAAGAATATTTGGAGAAAGCAGCCCAAACACACTTGGTAGTGGCTGCACTCATCACAACTGTGACCTTTGCCGCAGCTATCACCATGCCTGGTGGTTTTGTTGGTACTGAAGGTGACCCACATTATGAAGGCTCTGCAATTTTGAGGAGAAATGTTGCTTTTAAAGCGTTTATTATCACTGATGCCATATCTTTGGTGCTATCTAGTTCTGCTGTTGTTATCCATCTACTCATGCCACTTTTGTTGATCAAACATTCTGAATCTGATGAAACTCGCGATGATTTTCTTAGCCTAGCCTTCAGGTTTATTTTGTTGGCCATGGGAGCAATGGTGCTGGCATTTATCACAGGTGCATATGCTGTGTTAGAGCATTCCTTAGATCTTCAGGTCACCACTTGTGTTATTGGCTCATGCTTCTTCCTCATTCTCTATTTGATATATGAATCGTATAAGAAGAATATAGGTTTCTTCAGGATATATTCAACTTTATAGTACTTTTTATGTTATTGAATCTATGAATATAACACATTATTCAAAATTTGATTTATAAGATTTAAGCTTTAAATTTATCTTTTAAACTAAATTAATCTATGTCATGTTAACATTTTGAAAAACGACATATACAATCGCGCGAGGGAACCGCGGCGTAACCACGTCTCACGTGGAAAAGAAATGAAAACGCACCCAAATCATTTCCCCTCTACGGCCCTACCCAAATCAAGAATTATTTTACTCTTCTTCTCTTTCTAAAAAAAGGCTGCGAGTGTGGTAAAGTGCTTTTGCCCTTCAATGGAGGTCATCGCTTTCAAGGCAAGCAAGAAAAGCTAAACGAAATTAGATGATTGACTCCTCTCTCTCTCCTTGATTACTGACTTTCTCTGCACTACACATTACTGGATTTGCTCTGCTGCTAACGCTCGTCTGATTTATTTAAGGTAACAGTCAAATCTTGCTCCATTTGGTTCCCAAGAAAATGGACGAAACGAAGGGAAAAAAGAAGAAGATAATTCCGAGTGTCTATATCATTGCATCTTTCGACAGTTGAAAAGTTTGACTGAGGAATGCATGTATTTTCCCATCACTTTCGAGCAGAGTCCGAGCAACTCTTAGGCGGAATCAGCAACACAAACGAAGGAGGAATGGAGCCTCTTCCTCCACAAAAAGTAAACTTAGAGGCAGACCATAATGTTGTAGTGCTCCGCTTCGATCTCTTGACTGCGAGCAGTGCATATATACTAATTCCATCAGTTTCCCATCAATTGCTGCATGCATGCTAACACCACTTTCCATTCAGTTGCTGCATAATTCTAAGTTGATGAAGGGCTATAAGCTTTCTTCCAATTCCAAGAGTTTGAAATAAAAAAACATTTCTGGTTTGTGTTTTCAGTTAATTTGAAGAAGAAATCAAATCACATATTTTAAGTTTTTTTTTAAAAAAAAAAAAAAAAAAAAGTCTCCATGCATGGTGTTCGGTTATATAAGCTTTGGTTTATACTCTATTTTCATCTTCAAATATCAAATACTGCATCTGTTTCAATTTAGTTCTTGAAGACAAATTAATTCTGTTTTCTCCATATATATATAATTTCTTTTACAATCAGTGTATATACCGAGTGATATTTTTTTTTCATCAAGTGTAATAAATAACTTGTCAATTAATATGTTCCTAACTCAGATTCTTTGCCATATATCTCCTTTTACTTAAAAAGATGAACTGTAATTTTTCTTTGATTTCACGCCATCCCCATTTGCACAACTACGTTAATTTTCTATTATTCTAAAATGATGATGATAATAATAATAGTATTAATGAACTTACAAATAATATAAATTGAAGATTTTGGTTTATTGAACTTTTGTGGAACAAATTAACAACTTAGTATTTTTTTATATTCCTTCTTAGATTTAAAAACAATAGTATTTTCCGTATATAATGTTCTATGAAAAAATAATAATTATCTTTATATTATTTTTCATAGTAATTCATAAAAATAAATCATAGTCATTCACTACAAGAAATCAGGTTTTTTCTAGCGCTCAAAATCGTCGAAAATACCCTTCAGAATCGCTGCATTTGATCATTTGCAACGATTTATAAATCGTTGCAGGTTCGCCGAAATCCTAAAGTCATTTTTGATCGATTTTAGCGATAGGCATAAATCGTCACAATAAACTACTATTTCCGGCGATTTTAGTCTGTCGCAAATGTCTAAAAAATCGACGGAAATAACCTTCCCATTTACCTTTAAAATCGCTGAGAAAAACTATTTCCGGCGATATTTATCGTCGAAAAAGGTGAAGAACTCGCCGCAAATAACTAATTACTTTTCCCAACGATTTTAAACATTCGTTGAAATTGTGTTTTTCCAGCGGGTAGGTTTCGAAGCAAAAGATTATTTGCGGCTATACTTAATCGTTGCAAATATGTTGTCTTGACAAAAAAATTTCCGGCGAATTTTACTCGCCGGAAAAGGTGTTTCATAAAATTAAAAAAAATAATAGCACTCTCTCTCTCTCTCTCTCTCTCATCTAATTATCATAATAGCTAATCTTTTATCATAATAGACAACATATAAACAGATACCCATTCAACCACTGTTATCCACCTCTAAGAAATACATATGAAAACAGTATGTGACATACCATAAGTGCATTGTCAGGCTGTAAAACAATTGGTAGGTGCACATAGTATACCAAAGGTAGGTGCACACAATATATCATTGCACCCTCACATGATATAACTCAAATAACAAGTCTAAACTTAAAAATAATGATACAGAAGGAAGAAAACATACTCACAAGCCAAGATCGAGTATCAAACAGAGAAGCAAATGGTAACCTCACAACTGGACCACTATCTGCATTCCCTTCAATATCCGGATAAGATTCGATGAATGATATGAGCCTTAAACATCGCCCAAAAACATATCTTGCATTGATGAAAAAGGATGTGATAATATTCTAAAGAAACAAAAGTATAGTGTGATCAACATACATTTTCTCATGGCCACATAGCCACAGAGGATTTGCACAACCACACCCATGGCAAGCCTTATGATAATATCCTCAGTCTCTTTATGGAAGCATGACCTAAAATCAAATTTATACTGTAATTTGAAGCAGAGTTAGTAGATCAGCTAGGATTTAGTTCCCTTTACTTAATAACACAAATCAAATGTCATGGAGGACTTTAACACACAAGTAACAGAAAATAATAAAACACACAAGAAAAGGAAAAAAACTCTAATCATTGTAGGGAAAAATGTGTACTGAAACAATTATAAAAGAGCTTTCCCATTTACTTAATCTGTCATGGAGGACTTTTAGGAGTTTGAGGAGATGGTTGAGGTTGATGATCATGGCATGACAAAATTGAACCTGTGACAGTACCATTGCTTTCTCCTAAAATCACACCGTCGAGTGCAAAATCAACATATTAGTCTAAAGCTATCTAAAGCTAGCTCAACCCATTAATTCACACCATCATGATGCACCATAAACTCAGATTTACTGCTGAATGTTTCATGAAAAATAGAGGGGAGAGGAAAGAGAAAGTATTCATCACAAGCTTAACATTATGGTGATATGCCAAATCTGAATTTATTGTCTACTTTGAATATAGAGTTACTTAGCTCAATTCCATCCTAAGGACTAGTACCATATTTAATTCCATAGGTTATAACTACTTCACACTCCCCCCCCCCCCCCCCCCCCCCACCCCAAAAAAAAAAAAAAAACCAAAAAGATAGAGGGATTGATAATCACACCTCAACTATTACCAATGCTTAAGCCACTTATATGTACGATCAACACACACAGAAGAAGTATACGCTTGGACTTTTTGCCATGTAAAACCCCTTCTCATATTGACATTTAAACACGTATAATAAACATGACAATACTTTTTGCCATGGTGGGAATGTTGGCGACTGTAGTAAATGAAAACTGGATATTTTACAAAACTCGGAGAAACTCACAATGTACATGCAGAAACAGAAATTTACAAAACTATAGCAAACTCTCAAGTTTACCTTAAGTCCAGCTGTAGAACTGGATATTTTGATTTAAAATTAGATATAATAAAGACATTGTCCTGAAAACAAAGCACATAGATTATTCATCTAAACTAAATCGATAACTACGACCAAGGAATTTTTTAAATTACATACCAAAAGAACACTGAAAAATATATTTAGTCACAAATGAGAACCACTTTATAATACAACAGAACAATATTATGACATTAAAACCATCGATTGAAAAAATAAAATCAGTATTATCCTGTTTAGGATGTGTAACATTCATTCAAATAATTATTTAATTGCAATTTAAAGTATCAAGAACTTCACCGCCATCCCAAGAAACATCAATGTATAGGCCAAACAACAGATTTTGAATGGTAACAAAGCTTCAGAATTCTTGTTCAGGCCAAATGGTACTAATACAAACAAATGAAAGCAACAAGACATAATAACATCAGTAGCTCACCTGTAACCGGAATACAAAGGAGATATTAGGATGTTTAAGGTATTCCTGCACTATAAACAAGAAACAAGTCGATAAAAAATCATTCCTCAATTATAATTGGAGCTATTAAAGTGACAAAGTCGAAGGAAGGAACAAAATTTCTTACAACTATTGAAATTTCTTCTTGCATAAATATGTATAAGGTCTTTGACCCAGAGAATGCAGAAAAGTGTCCCTGGCCTAACAACATTCTAGCTACGGTGGGAAAGTTAAAAGGCAGTCATAAAACACAAACCAAAAATTGTTTCTTTCTCTAAGGTTGATAAAGTTGCAAATAAACTTAATTTTACTTCATTTTTTTCCAATGAACACAAATAAGGGAAGGTGTGGATATTCTGGGAAGAGGTAGACTTCATGCCAATTCACGGATATCAAAATAGTGTCTTCACTCTTTTAGTTGTATATGCAAAGTGTGGATTCATGGAGAGAAGAGTCTTATGGGAGGAGCTAAAAGATTTAAACATTGGTGACAAGCCATGAATAGTGAGTTGGGATTTCAATAAAATTTTAAATGATGATGAGAAGCTAGGAGGTGTCCCTAAACCTGCTGCTGCTAAAGCTGATTTTAATGGTTTTGTTGAAGAATGTGGATTGTTAAATTCACATTCTTCAAGCATCAATCATGTATGTTATAGTACGGTTGTTAAATTCTTGAGGGATCAAGCATCAATCATGTATGTTATAGTACTTCAAGTACTGATCAACAACACATAATCAACCAACTATTATTGTACTTCAAGTACTCAGAGCAGAGACCATATTTCACCCCCGTGGTAAGGTTGTGCTAACCCCGGTGGCCAAACCAGGCAGAGACAGAGGTGAAATCTTTCATTTATTCTTCTCGGAGCCCCGAGTGTGCACACAGGAAAGACCACAATAAAACCACTTTGTTTCCAAAGTGGGTGCACTCAGAGACAGAGAAGTTGGTACCAACCCAAACAAAGCAGAGCATAACAGAGCAAAGCAGAGACAAAGTCAGATACGAAAACCAGTACACCATGCCAAAGGTTTTCAGATGTTATATCAAAATAATACAGAGTATCAAAACAGAATCAGACAGTTTATACACACTAAACACAAAAGCCAGAACATCTTTTCAAATAAATGCACAACTTTTCATATTCTCAATATCGCTCATTTTTCAGATTTTAGAAACCATATGACAGAATTTAGCTCAAGTCTACACAATGCATGTCAGAACATATTTTTCTCTTTTTCGTACAGATTTCATGAGTATGCAAATAAACGACCGAGGTTGGTTTTGTTTTTCCCAAGTTCTCATTTCATCATAAAAATATGCAAAGTTTTCAGAAAATCAACCTCAGTCTCAATAATTCGTGTAAGGCCTAACATAGGAACCCCGCTTACCTGACTTCTACAGCGTATTATCTATACCTTGAAATTGACCTCTATCAATCTCGTCACGTATTCATAAAAAAATATATAAACTAAGTGTTAAAAGAAAATAACACAACCTCCATCTAAATAATTAAAACCCACAATTCCAAACTATATTATAGCAAAAATAGCTTACTAAGTCAACCATGTAGTAATCTGGACAGCCCTAATTTCAATCCAAAATACCATATACTAATCTTAATATTTACTAAAACACCGTCCAACACCCATAATCAAAATATAAACCCCACTTCAAAGGCCCCTAATTACAAGCAATCCTCACAACTCAACCAAACTACAACAACGATGTAATTCCAAATAATTTAACCTCCCCTCCAAAACGGTCGTATAGAAACCCGAACCGTACAAAAAAGCCTCTAATCAATTCCAAATGTCACTCGGTTTTACTGCTCGACCAACCCACAATAATTCACAATTCTAAGACCATTCCAATAACAAAGTGTTGGCTTACTCACTTAAATGACCAAGAACTCACGAACAACACTATCAAGTATAACATTGAAGTGAAAATGAACTGCCTTGAAGTGAAAGTGTGTGTGTGTGCGCATGAGACCAAAAATGAAAATGGCTTACCAATGAAATTAAAAATTCTCCCGTAATGGCTTCACTGGTTACACGAAAGGCCAAAACCGAAAGCCCAAGAACCAGAAATCACAAGCCACGAAAGCCCAAGAACCGACGAAATGCAAACTCAAACTCACGGCAACAACAAATTGCATAGATGAGGAACATCAAAAATAAATACCAAGAAGCAGAATCTGCACACTTACAACAAAGGAAACCGAAAATCAAATGAATGAAGATGGAACTCTTACCAGTCGAAAATGGAGGGATGCGAAGTGATGCACGTGTGTTGCAGAGGAAGACCGAAATGCAAAAATGGAGGGAAAACAAAGGTGCAGCAGACGGCAACTCACTAGAAACCAGAAGCAACGCAAAACGGAAATCAAAGTGAGGAGGTTTAGGGCATGGGATTCGGAATCTCAAAATAATGCCAGCAACAAGAAATGAAGATGAAACCAAAAGAAGAGAAGGAGACGTGGGTAGGGAGAGTTGCGGAAGAAACTGAAACAAAAATAGAAAAATGCGGAAAGAGAAGGGAGAAAGAAACAGAAATTGAGGAAGAAAACACTCACCTCAAAAACGACGTCGTTCGGCACTCTCACTAGACACTAAAATGGCTGGGCCATTTTCACGCACGGTCCGGGCCACTTTGATGAAGAGACTGGGCCTACATTTGAAGCCACCTTACAATAAACTTTTTTTTTCTTTTTTATGTGAGCATTTTCCAACATTTGCCAAATAGCTACAAATTAATATTGACATGTGTATACGATCGGCAAAGACTATTATCTCAGCAGTAACCCACTCAAACTCCTCATGATTCTCCATAAAGCTACGTTAAACCAGAAAAGGAAATAATCCTACACTACGTTGTATATTGTTCACACTCAATATAGGGCAGATATCTTCATGATCTTCTGGTCATTCACGGTCATGGAGGTCTCACTTCAGTGAGGAATCTGTTGAAAGTTCTTCTCCAGTGTGAGTACTAGAACTGAGCTCTGACCATGAAGCCCCCAATAACATCCTTTACTTTTGTTTAGTCCTTTGACCGTGAATGCCCAAATCACTTTTACCTTTGTTTAGTCCTTTGACCATGAAGCCCCCCAAAACATCCTTTCATCCAAGTACTCCAAGAATGATTTAACACTGCAGCTTATACTTTCAAACACAATAATTCTTCAACCATTGAGAAATAAATAAACTATTCTCTGACAAGTTATTCTCTGACATGGCTGATGAGGCATCATCTACACAAACTACACTTTTGTGTCCTCCATAAATTAAACCCCGGATGTCCTCCATTCTCTTCACTTCTCAATATGTGAGCATTAATTTTAATGCTTAAAAAACAATCATCTGTCACCAAATTCAACTGCAAGAACCAATTTCCTTGTTTTGAACACATTATTCTAAAGATAAACCTTTCACAACTCCCCCAATAAATCCTTTAGAAAATAATAAAAAACACCAACGGGGTTCACAGGTGGCTAGAAAGACATTTGTTAACCCCAACATAACCGCAGCAAAGGCTAATCACATGCATCTTAAATTTTATTAGAATTCGTAATTATTTTGTTGGGGGGTCAATTTAATTAAAGTTTAATTTTGTTAATAAACTTCCGTCTTTTGTGTTCTTCTAGCGGTACTACTTATGCTCCTATGGCAGACATCGTCCATCTCAACAGGTATGAATTATTTTAATTCCGAACCATTACCTTTATTACTTATTTGTAATAAAGTTGCTTTCATACCCAAGTTATTATTATGTTCAATAAATTTAATATTTTTTCATTCCTACTTGAATATTTGTGTTTTTCATGTTTACACTACCATCAGACTGTTTGTACTTGACTTTGGCTGTAACGTTGCATATATTACAAACAAATACTTGTCTTTGTCATATTACCACTTTCTTAGCTATTCAAAATGGATGATCCGGAAAACAGGATTCGGGATCGTGAAATTTGTGGCGATAGCATGGAGTACGTATTTGTTGACATGCTCTACCAGGACGCCATTCAAGGTAGATTAAGGGTTGAAAAGATCATGAATAGAGAGCATACAGTTTATGCTGAGCGGCTCACCTCTATTGGTGTAAAGGTGTTTGAAGTGAACTAAATTCGGAGCAAACTCCTAAGGTTGAAGGGCCTATAGCGTCTGTTTACCGATCTATTGAACCAAACCGGAATGGGTTGGGATCCCGACACGAAGACCGTAGTGGCGAGCGACGAGTGATGGGAAATGCCATCAGGGTAAAAATAAACTTATGCTTTTATTATCTAAATAAGCATCTTTATTCCACTAAACATCAAGTTTTTTCATTACAGAATTTATTATTGACATGCGTTTATATTATAGAAATGTTAGATCAAATCAAAATGGGGGGGTTTCATACCTTCGGCTGCCCAAAGTACCAGGAGTTGTGCACCATATTCGGCGCTTTTGTTGTATATGAGACTTTGCAACATGCGTTAACACAACTGCCCCCAAACTCGTTATTTTTATTTTTATCCCAAATGTTTCTTTCACTATCTTATCTCTGATTACACATTTCACTTGTTACCTACTACTCAGTCGCTTAAACCTTACTTATGTTATTTGGACTGGTGTTTCATGTCATGGGTGAGAGACAATTCAAATAGGATGGTTAGAGTTACATCGAGCACTGAAAGTAGTATACACAGCCTAGAGATATATAGCTCTTATATTTTTTCTACAGACAAGGACATTGAAATTGAACAAACCATGGCTGCACCTGCACCACGCACTTTTAGGGATTATTTGTAGCCCACTCGCACCACTACACCATCATGCATTATTTTACCTGATGATGCACCTAATTTTTCTATTAAGCATGTCATGATGTCAGTGATACCTCAGTTCCAAGGGATGGATTCTAAGAGTCCTTATTAGCACCTAACAGATTTTGAGTTGGCCTGCACTACTTTTATCAATAGAGCCACTACTGATGAATTTATTAGACTTTGTTTATTTCATTTCTCTATAAGGGATAAAGTAAAGATTTGGTTTAATTCTTTGAGGCCTAATTCTATCTCTAGTTGGTCTGATATTCAGCGTGAGTTCTTACAATTTTTTTTTTCTTTTTTAGAGAACTTAGTATTTACAAGAGCAGATCAACCAGTTCAATCAAAAATTTGACGAGACTTTTCAGGCCAGCTGGGAAAAGTTTAAGGATTTGGTACATCTGTCCACATCACGGTTTTGAATCCTAGAGACTGGTGAATTATTTTTACACTGGTCTCACTCCAGAATGCAAGCAGTTTATTTAGACTATGTGCAATGAAGAATTCTTTAGCAATGGACCTGATAAAACATTGACATTTTTTGACTATATTGCTGAGAGCACACAACAATGGAACACTCGGACTGATCGGGTTTCATTGACAGCACAGCCACTGAGGGCTATTGCTGGTAGGGACATATATGAGTTTAAGAAGGACACTGACATAGAATGGTTATCTTTTAAATGAAATATTAAATGAAACCCTGAATTTCTAGAAATTGACCACTGCAAAAAAGACTGATTTTAAGAAAATAAATGGAAAACATTAAGCATGTACGGTGGCTCTTATACTTTTCCTTTCATATGTTTGTTTGTTTGTTTTACAGGGTAACATTATTCCAAACCCTATTTCTAAAGGGAATAAAGTTAACTTTAGCAGTAGCTGCAACTGCCATGCCAAACCTTGCTGCGGGGTTTATCTTTTTCAATACATGGACTTTCAGGTAGCCACTATACTTTTTCCCTTTATTTGGTACATGATTCTATATCTCATTATTTTGTAACGTTTTCCAAAACATGAAAACTGGACATACAACAATAAGTCACATAAAAGTATATAAAGTAAGATCAAATGATGTTTTTTGAGTGCCATGTTTTTTGTCAGCTTGGTGATATAGTTTGCAATAATTGCAGACTGGAGAAGGTAAAACTCAGCTGCTTGTACAACAAAGTCAAGATTATAGGCACGTTGCTCTGCATTGTGGGTGCTCTCGCAATGAGCATAATGCACAGCACCAGGGTTACATCAAGAGAGGCTGAACTAAAACATCCCATACCTCATATTGCCTTCGACACACAGAAGCAAAATAATATTTTTTTAATTCAAACATATCAAATCAAAATTAAAATTAAAATAAATATTTTAAAAAACTATTATTTTATTTAAAGATGGTAGAAAAATTGTAAAGAGATTGTAACTCTATCATTTTCCTTGCATCTTTGCTAGCTGGATGGCAGACTTGTCATTTGTCGATGTCGTCAACTCTCTTCAAGTTGAATCATTGTACCTCACAGTGGTTAATCATAGAGAAACCTTAAACATAACTTTAGATTTTATCATTTTGAATTAGAATAAATATAGATAGAAGCCACTATTGGGAGCATCCATTTTGCACACATGATGTAGCATCATCTAGACCACACATCTCCCCAAGTGAGTGTTGGGAACAATCAACTAAAAGCAGCCATGCAGTGAGTGCAAAGTGTACACTGCTATAGTGGCTTCTCTATACCATTACTCTTTGAATTATGCTTGATAATTTTAAGTATTTTATATGTCAATAACTTAAATAACAACGGCATAAAATATATTATATAATATATGTGAGCTTCAACGGATGGGCAATGAAAAAAAGAGGGCCAGTCTTGGTTTCCATGTTTAGCCCCATTAGTATAGCCTGCTCGGTACTCATTCTATCTGTGGCCACCTTAGGAGACACCATTAATATTGGAAGGTAATTTAGTTAGTATCCTCCCATTCAATATGATACTACTTGGTGAAAATTTGAAAACTTCCAAGTCGGTGTGAAGGACACACACTCAGTAACATTGGCATGACAGGTTTTGATTTACAAGGAAAACTAATTTTAAACTTCTCTTACAAACCAAATCTTGACGGTGTGTCCTCCACGTCGACTTGGAAGTAGAAACACACCCATATACATTTGAATATCTTACAATTCAACTCACATAATGCAGCCTTATTGGCAAGTTCCTTATGTTCATCGGCCTTTACTTTGTGCTTTAGGCTAAAGGGAAGGAAGGTTACTATGCAGATGACATAGAAAGTGAGTTCAATGCAAAGAAGCCTTTCCTCCCTTAAGTTAGTATGTCATCAGCAAATATGTAATTTTGTTCATCTTAGATGTAGAAGGAAAATGGAAAGTAAGCTAGAAAGACAACATTATTTTTGAAGATTTCTAATTAATGCAAACAACAGTATCTTTAGCAAAAGATATCAGATCAGAGCAAATATTGCATAATGCTCAACAATGTTCAAAGATGCATAAGTTCCTCCATTTTTTTAAATGTTTTTGCAGAATCATGATGAGCTTTGCGTTTTCTGGTTATTTTTGACATGGGTCGAGTACTACTTACTCTTTATAGAGATGGTAGAAGGTTTCTTGGAAGGAGGAATATTGGAGTTAAGCAATAGATCAAAATTCTGATAACTATTAGAAAATTTTTTGCATGCAAAAAAACTCATCTCAAGTTTTGAGTACAAGCTGAGCCATATGCATGGCTGCTGATATAGTAGAAACTTTTGGAATTGTTCTCTACTGAAATTGTTGACTGACAAAGTTGTAGGAAGCTCTTGCGAACTCCACCATCATTCTCTTGTGCACCAAGTTTTGAGTCATAGTCAACATTTCTTGTCGAGGATGCCGTTTGTTTTTTGTCTAATGTCTATATATTGGGAATTTACAATTATCAAAACAAACGAATGGCCAAACAGAAATCTTGTATCAACTAAGAAAGAGGAATCCATGTAAATATCATCGGTTTTGTTAATATTATTTGTTATGAAGTTCCTTTTGGTGTTCCTTAACCCCCCATGTTGGTATTAATAGGCTGCCTCAATCTGATTTCTCATGGGGCTAATAATTGGCGATTTCGGAATTAGATTCATAATTTTTCCATCGTTCCATTTTTCCACACACCCAATAAATCATTGATTGAAGCCTGAAATTTAAATTTTATCCCAAAAAATTGATGACTTTACAAAATCGTTCGAACAGTCAAAATACCGTTCGAACAATTTTTTCCTATGATGAATTAAATCGTCTCAAAAAGTTTTTCCCGTTCGAATGGTAAAAAATACGTTTGAACATTAAAATCTTGGTGAGGAAGTAACTTATTATGGCGGAGAAAGTTCACAACTGTTCGAACGAAAATTTGTTGTGTTTGAACGAAAAATATTTGATGGCAAAATATAGCAGGAAGGTTTCTAAACCGTTCGAACGGAATATATTTAGTTAGAACATATTTAAGCACCACATTTATACATTCAAATGTATAATATTAATTTCGGTACGAAACTCAAAATATAAAAAATATATATCATATAAACAAATTCATTAATTAATTTTATGTAATTAATTTAAAATTATTTTAATAATTTCTTTTATGTTAAATAAGATTTTTAGTTAAATAAATATTATGAACCATACACTACATAATATAAATCAATAATTACTTCAAAAACGATAAAATATTTAATTTACAAATAAAGCAAATTATCAAAACACCATATATACTGTCCATAACACAAAATATATATATAAATAAAAAATAGAAACTACTGTGATGCGAGGTCTCTACACACATCCTCGACTGCAGCTAATTATCTCTCTACTTATGCCAGTCGAGTATTGAGCGTGACCTAAGTTGCATTATTGGTATTAATCTCTGTACGTAACTCATCAACCTTTGTACGTAACCCAGAGATGGTAGCCATAATCTCTGTACGCAACTCAGACATGGCAGTATGCACTGCATCAATCACTGCTGATGTGTGTACGCCGATCTCAGCACGCAATATGTCGGCCATCTCCTCACGAGTAGATGTGCGTGATGTCTCGACCTGTGCAGATGTCTCACCAGCCGGTACTCCAGTATCTCCCGGCTGTGCATCTCTCTGAATCTCAGCCCTGTCAGGAACAGCTCCACGAAAACGGAATCTAGAGTGTCCTGTGCTCCGTGACAGGGTGGTGCTGTTGATCGGTCCCATCGGCTCTCGGGAATGCTAGGCAGGTTCGGGCACGACCCCAGCATGTAGTAAAAATCGAGTGATGAGGATCCCAAATGGCAGTATATTTGTCGAAATGAACCGTACCTCTTATCGGATCCTCTCAAATATATAACCCACGAGGTTGATCGGGACGCCACGAGCGACCCGTATCATAAATCTTGCTCGATCCATGCCGACCTCGGTCTTGTGTTGCCGAGGGTCAATATTGTTGGTGATGATCAAATTCATGATCTTAAAAAAAGAAGATAAATCTGCCTACCAAATACTTTTTGTCCCATCGTATACTGGAGCATCTGGACCAACAATCAACTCTCTGACCTCATGATCAGCAAGTGTATCGATCTCATCTGTGTAAACTGGTCCCTCGGCCTGAGACATCTCTGCATCACCCGAAGGATCAGACTCTCTAGGCTGCAGGTTTGGATAGGCATCAAGAAGCCTAGGAATACCCAGATATGTAGCGAGTCTGTCTGCTGAAAATATAATAGGAGCTCCTCGGACACAGATCTTGTATGCCCCTCCATCGTCTGGGCTGGCACCACCGAGCTCTTTATAAAACTCAGTAACAATCTCAATGTAGGAAATGAGCTCCATTCCTTCTTCTCATTGATCTAAGATTGGTGCCCAACCACTATCATTGAATACTGATGGGAGGGATGACCCTCCTATATAAGAGCCACAAAATCAGATAGTTTTACCTGTCGCTCAGGTAAAATAGTCCGCTCTCAAACTGTTTGGATGGAAGGTTCCCCTGATCTATCACGTTTACTGCCCCTATAAGACAATATTATGAACCTGAAATTATAAAAATAAAATATATATTCAACATTAGTGATAAAATCTAATTACGACGAAAAGATTTACAAAATTATATACTTTAATAAATTAATTGATAGAACAATTCAATGAAACGATGAAAACAATTTAATAAGCTAATATAACAAAATGGTTCGAATTTAATATAAAGCGTCCGGACGAATATAATATATGGTCGAACGAAATCTGAAAACCGTTCAAACGCTTAATAGATGGTTCGAACCTAAGGGTTAAATCGTTCGAATGGAAAACAGATCGAGCTCGGCCATGGCTGAGTCAACTCAACGGCCATGAAAACATCCAAAAATCCATCGATTTCGTGGTTTCTTCGACAAAACACATACTACTCTTCATTTCTAAACATCCTACGGTAGATTTATGGTGTTCGACGATGACTATTGATGAAAAAATATAATTTTTCTAGAAAAAACGAATAAAACTATAAAATCATAAAATAAACGGTAAAATAGCTTATAAAATGCATACCTTCACTTGGGTGGGAAGTATGTTTGGCGTAGGTGCTGATTACGGCGGCAGACAACAGTAATTGATGGGTGTTCAAACGTTTTCTCTCATTTTCAAATGGTGGGGACGGCGGCGTGAGAGAAATATCTGTCCGCGATAAATTATATGTGCATAACCGTTTGAACATTATATTTTACCATTCGAACGGTTTTACAATATTGTTCGAACGTTAATATTTAACGTTTGAATGGTATTTGTTTTAAGTTTTGTAAAAATTCATATTAAATGTATATTATATTTATAATCCTATAAATTAATATAATATATATACTATTATAGTAGATTATATATACTGTAATATATATGTAATATTATAATATATATTATGATATATAATACTTTAAATAAAAACGTAATAACTTATATGTATTTTATTATAGTATAATAGTAATATATCACAATATTTTACAATCAAAGTGTTATATATGAGGTTGTAATATATATATATATATATATATATATATATATATATATGACAGCATATAGTACTATATGGTATGAGTTTGTACTTAACTAATATATATCATACTATATATTCCATTATACTTTACTATATAAGTTATATATGATACTATACATAATATATATAGAGTATAGATTACTAATATACTATCTTCTTATAAATTTCTCTATACTTTATTATGTGACCTTAGTATATTTGAGGCTATATATGTGAGTATAAATTACTAATACATATGATCTTATATTTTTTACTATACTTTAGTATAGGATAATATATATGATACGCTATATATGATATATAGTATGGATTACTAATATATTTTCCTTTATACTAATTTAGTATAGTATAAAATATATATGATACTATATATATCATGTATAGTATATATTACTAATATATATATAATAGTATATATTACTAATATATATATATAATAGTATATATAATAGTATATATTACTAATAGATATGATCTTATATGTTTATAGTATACTTTACTATACTATATCTATGATATTTAGTATAGATTACTATATATATGATAGTATATATAACTAATATATATGATCTTATAGTACTTTTCATTTAATGATGAAAAAAATTATATTTAAACATTAAGGTGATGTGTTCGAACGGTACTCGTAAACCGTTTGAACACATATGTAGTGTTTGAACGTATGAAAAAAGCATTCGAACGGATTATTGCAATGGTGGGAAAACATCCCGCCAATTAATGACTCTAGATAACCGTTCGAATGTTATTTGTTATAGTTCGAACGGATTGTTGCAGTGGTGAAAAAATATCCCGCCAATTAAAGACTGTTGGATTACCGTTCAAATGTTATTTGTTATAGTTCGAATTGATTATTGCAGTGGTGGAAAAATATCCCGCCAATTAAAGACTGTTGGATTACCATTCGAACTAAATTTTTAGCCGATCGAACGGTAATGCAGAAATTTGTGTGGGTGAGAAAATTAGCCCACTGAAATTTTGCATTCGACCGAACTTTAGTTACGTTCGAACGATTGGTCAGAACTTATAATCTTCCTGCACGCCGTTAGTCCCTCATTTTTCTCTCCTCTCTATCACTCTTCTGCGTTTTCTCTAAAAAATCTTACATTTTCTTCACAAACTCCTTCATTCTATCATCTTTCAAAGAAGATTGCTTAGTATATTTTGCTTAAATGTATGACTTTCTTTATCATTTTAGTTCTAAATCTATCATTTTTTATTATTGATTTTGTGGTTTATATATATTGTGTAGGTGTTTGTTAGTTTAAACACAAAATATATTTGTTAGTGGGTTTCTATTCAAAGTATATATATTGTATGTTTGTTAGAAGATTGCTATTGGAAGTTTATATGTTGTATGTTTGTTAGAGGGGTGCCATTCGAAGTATATATGTTGTATATTTGTAGTGTGTTCTGAATATGAGTTTATGATATTTTCCGAGATACTAGTACTCGTCTGAACTGGCTGGAGTTTGGAATCTGGCTTGAGACCATTCGAACGTGGTTATATACCGTTCAAATGGATAAACATGTTCGAACATGATATTACCGTGTTCGAACGGTTGTAAAAACTATCTTAAACTATCATATAAATATGTAATATTGTAGTAGATTATGTATAGTATATATATATATATATATGTAAGAATTAATAATACTTAAACTCATATTAATATTTAAAAGATAATAATTGTAAAAATTATCTTACAACTAATTACTTAATATGTCTTAAAATTATATTATAAAAACATAAGAATTAATAATAGTTAAAATTATATTAATATTTATAATTAGAATAATTGTAAAAATTATCTTACAACTAATTACTTAATATGTCTTAAAATTATATTATAATTACATAAGGATTAATAATAGTTAAACTCATATTAATATTTAAAAGAGAATAATTGTAAAAACTATCTTACAACACACTTAAAAGGGATAGGATTATATTATAAAAGATAATTAAACTATGAGGACTAACTTAACAAATAATAAAATTAAATTTTAATTAATACTTAAAATTAACTATAATGTATAATTAACCTAATAAGTAATACCCATGATATATTTAGGATACTTAAAATACCCATGATATATATAATGTATCATCTTGTATTCTCGCATTTTTTTTTATTATTGTTGTGTTTTAATATATGTTAGGATAATTGGCATATATGATAGGATCCTTCAGCATATGTTGTATGTTTGTAGTGTTTTAATATCGTATCTTCTACTTGGCATTGAAATAAATCTTAGACACGTTCGAGAGTTATTAATCATGTTGAACGGTTGATTGATAACTCTTGAATTGTCCAGGGTGGACAGTTTGGGATTATATGATCATTCTCGCAAACTATAAAACTATATCTGTTGCATCCGACATTATGATTTTGGTAGAGTCATCTCTTATTGTTCTCCGGATATGCAGTTTCGGTGAATGTGCATCGATGTATTACTCATCGGTGTGCACGACCAAACGAGCATATTTGGAGAACTATGGGGAGATGCTGCCGAAATCTTGTTGGAAGTGACAGATAATAGTTGGTAGGTTGGCGATTATGATCTTACATAATTAATATTATGTGTAATACATTCCGCAAGTATAAGATAAGATGTCACAAGCATTATAAGAAGTACGAGAACAAGGAAGATGTACGCTAACATCCTTTTCAGGATGTCCGAGCTGAAGAATGGGGAAAACTTTGCAACATGTTTGAGGATTCATCATATAAGATAAATTAAATGAATTCTTTATGTGTCATATTTGTATTTTTTACTTACTAACTTTTACAACTTCTATGCAGGAGCGAAGTTCTATAAACAAAACGAATAGATCAAAGTTAAAGATTCATCATCATGTAGGCTTAAGATCTTTCCATCGTCTATCTCAAAAATTGGTAATGTACTTTTTTTTTATTTTTTTTATTCTATGTAGTTTGTTTTTAATATAGACTTTATATCTTAACAATGTCACTTGTAGCAAGAGTCAGATACCAATTATGATCTAACAAAATTATATGTTGCATCACATGCTAATAGTAATGGAGAGTGGACTCATTCAGATGCTCGTGAGAATTATGTAAGTATTATAATTTCTTTTAATTGACCATATTTAAATTATTGTGTCAATATTAATTTTATATGTTGTGTGTAGGATAAAATGGTTATTTTTCGTGCTGAAGCTATATCAGATCATAATTCATCAACAAGTGATGTTGAAATTTTTACACAAGGTCAACGTTCGGGCTATTTGAAGGGTTTGGGTTGCTGTGTAAAGCCTTCAGGCTCTTCAGCAACATCAAGCACTATTGTCATTGCGTTAAAGAATGTAAATTCTATGATCAAAGAATTGATGGCAAAACAGTAGGAGTTAGAAGTTCAATTGACGAAACAAGCAGACATGGAGATGTGCATAAAACAAAAAGAAGATGCAACTCCAAATGCAAGAACAACAAAGACAGATGCAGCTTCAAATGCAGATGGTTATGCAACAATTAAGGCCTCCAATTAATTGAATTTCATTAGAAGTGTTTTTGCATATTAAACAATTATGTATCATGTACTGATAATTTTATTACTATTTTATTTATTTAGTTCTGATTTATTAGATTAGTTTTATTTATATTGAACAATTTGTAATGTATTTTTGAAATATAAATATCTATTTGGTTTTAAATTAGTAGTATTGTCCAAGAAAATCATAACCGTTTGAACTCTCATCAAACGTTCAAACATATAAAAATGGACAAAACCATTCGAACATTGAAAGTTAGAGTTCGAACGATAAAAATTCTGCGCCGTTCGAACAGGCAATTCACTATTTGCATTCGATCATAAATGTTTTTGTTCGAACGTTTCTTCATATGTTTTTTGTCGAACGGATTGGTATCGATCGACCGGCCATGAAATACCCGTTCGAACAATTACTCATGGTTTGAACGTTATTTACTATGTTCGAATGAATTTCCAAGACAAATTTAAATTGTCCCAGAAAAAAAAATTCTGTTCGAACGTGATCGAATGGTCCAGTTTAATTTCGTCCCAAAAGATATTTTTTGGGACGAATTTGTCATTTTCGTGTTCGAACAGATAATATTTTTGGGGAGACTTTTCCTGTTCCATAGAAAATTCATACACCAAATTCATTGACTACACTAAATATATTCCAAGTCATAAACATGGCATTAAAAAAAACAGAAAAAATCAGCTAAATTTTCGTGCCAAATCAAATTATCAATATGTTTGTTGACATGTACACATCTAAGGAGGAAAAAAAATTGGTTAAGGTGTTAAATTCAATCTGCTAGGATGAAGTCATGCAGGAAGCTGGCTTCCAGGAAAAACTCCCAGGAAAAGAAAAATGTATTGTAACTTCCAGGAAGTTTCTTGAAAAGCCTAATATATATGTCAATGCCGTGAACGATCTTGAAGCTGAATCCAACGCTCCAATCTTGGCTTCAAGAGAAAGGTCTTCCTCCACAACCGACTCCAAGCAGCTTGTTATGAGGTACTGGTACTCCACTGGCTTTACGATCGCTCTTGTTCTTTTCCCCACTATCTCGAACATAGTTCTGGTGAAGGTAGCGGCAGAAATTAAGTACTGTGTATGACTACGTACTGCATACAAGCTAGGTTGCATTGAAATTATCAACTTGGCAGCAAGGTTGTTATTTTTCATTCAAATAAATTACTTAGAGGAAGACCAAAATTGCTGTATGACTACTGCATATATACTTGCATCATTTTCCAGTCAAATATTGCTGCATGCTAACATCATTTCCAGTCAGTTGCTGCATAATTCCAAGTAGAAGGGCTATAAGTCTCTCTTTTGAAGTGACTGAAAAACTCTGCAGAGAGTAGTTGTAGCTCTAAATAAACTTAAGAGGCAGACCAAAAATGTTGTAGTGCTCCGCTTCTCTTGACTACATGCATTTATATATACTTCCATCATTTTCCACTCAATTGCTACATGGTAACATCATTTTCATTCAGTTACTGTATAATTCCAAGTAGGGTTCAAATGCTCTAAGTACCACGTACACAACTAGAAGGGCTGTAAGCTTTCTTCCAATTCGAAGAGTTTGAAATAAAATGCCGTTAGGCAACTGCATGGGGCAAAGATTTCTGGTGTGTTGTTTTCAGTTTGCAGAAGAAATCAAATCACATATTTTAAGTTTATAAAAAGAAAGAGTAACATAGGACTTCGGCTTATATATACTCCATTTCATCTTCAAATATCAAGTAGTACTGCATCTGTTTCAATTTAGTTCTTGAAGAAAACAATTTTGTATTCTCCATATACATTTAATTTGTTTTGCAATCAGTATACCAAGTGATTTTTTTCTCATCAAGTCATTGTACTAAATAACTTATCAATCAATAATATTCTTCTAACTCAGGTATTTGCTATGAGAAAATTTATTTTCAAGTCTAATTTTTTCCACACCCAGCACACTATAGATGTAGAAGCTTTCCACGTCAACTATGCTAAAAATTTATTGGTATTTTGATTTTTTAAAGTTATAATGGTTCACAGTACTATAAGTGGTGTGTTAACACACCGGCTTATGTGTAGCAAAACTTATTTGCTATATATATATATATATCCTTTTATTCTTTTATTTGTGTATATTCTATGTACGAATTTGATGTAAAACCAAATTAATATGAGATATCTGGATCCAAATTCTATGTTAATTGCTTTGAATTGTCATAAGAAGGTGAATATGTGCAAAAATATGACAAGAAAAGCTAAATATTCGATTGGGGCAATATGAGTTGTTTTTTTTTTTTTCATATCTTCTATTTACATCCATTTTTGCCTTCTTAGGATATATTTCAGTTCATGTTTTGGAACTAATTCTGATTTCAATTTTGGCTAAATGTTTTGCAGGATTTTTGTCTACTTATATATTTAATTTTTACGCAATAATTTGGATTTTTCATTTTTGGAAAAATTCTCATAATTTCAAGTTTTTGAACTATTTAAACTTGACTTGTGGGTTTAATGAAATAATTTCGAATTTTATCATTAATTAATATTTCTCTATAGTTTTGTTTTACATGTTTTCTCAATCTCAATTTTTAGTTTCTGTTGCTTAACTAGCTGAGCAGAATACGACATAATTTATCCACCCTAAAAAATACTAACTTCTTTACATCTTCGGCCCTAAAAGAAATATCATTTTAGTGATCACATGCCCCTATTAAGTCCTTTTCAAGTTACTAGCTATTAGCCAAGTTTGAATTAACAAATGAATGCCATTCATAGAATTAACAATATGAATAGAAAAAGAAAATATCTTCCATGTGATCACCGATTTAGTACAAAGGTGTAATATTATTTTCCATGCAGTTTCATTTTTCAGATTTCCAGGACCTATTACTCTTTTGTGTGGAAAACAAAGAGGCCATGACCACCACTTGCATGGATCGGAATCTCTATAATGCTGCAGCAAAAGGCAACATCACGTATTTCAAAGATCATAGCTTTGAATGGCCACTAAAAGCCTTATTAACACCAAACAAAAACACAATCCTCCATATTTTCATTACAGCCCTCGAAAATAGGATAGAATCAACAGAAAATAACTTTGTGAGAGATATACTCAACATGTGTCCCTCGCTTTTATGTCAAGTCAATGTCAAAGATGAAACTCCCTTACATGTCGCAGCAAGGTATGGGCATGCTAATATCGTTAAAGTTCTGATAGAATGTGCAAGAGATCATCCACATAATCAACATCATGGAAACAGGGTGGAAGCAGTCAGGGATATGCTTAGGATGGTGAACAAAGATAGAGACACAGCCTTACATGAGGCTGTATGTTATAATCACCTTGAAGTGACAAAACTTTTAATCAAGGAAGACCCAGATTTTTCATATACTGTTAATGATGCCGGGGAGACTCCACTCTACATTGCCACTGAGAGAAACTATGAAGAATTGGTAAAAGAAATTCTGCACAACTGCAAATCACCCGCTTATGATGGCCCCTTAGGTAGAACGGCTTTGCATGCTGCAATTATTTGGGATAACAGAGGTACTGCATTAATAGCTGTATAAATGAATTTATCAGACAACATGAAATATTTCATAAATATCACAGTTTTTTGGGATAACAGAGGTACTCCATTGCATCTATCTCGATCTCTCTTCCTATCTAAACCTTAGAGTTGGAGAAGAAATTCCAGAGAATTTAAATCCCGTGAATTCGATCTCTTAACAAGTCGTTGTTGTGTCGGTTACAAAGTAATTATTATGGTACTTAACATGTATTCCAATTCTTTGCAGAAGCGATCGACAAAATTCTGAAAAAATTTGGAGGAGCCATAACTAAAAAAGCAGACCAAGAAGGTCGGACTCCACTGCACTTGGCTGCATACTTAAATCAGTTGAATTCTACAGAGCTGTTGATGGGACATGATTCACAAGTAGCATACATGAAAGACAAAGAGGGGAGGACACCTGTTCACATTGCAGCTCATCGTGCCAATGAGCGGCTCATGAAAATGATTATAGACAGGTGTCCAGATTGTTGCGAACTGGTTGACAACAGAGGCTGGAATGCGTTGCACTTTGCGGTGGAGGGCAATTGGCCAGATTCCGTAGTGGGAGTGATCCTTGAAAATTCGTCTTTCAGCAATCTTTTGAACGAGAAGGACGACGAAGGGAATACTCCTCTCCATCACCAATATTCCTGCCATTTCGAGTACGCGAAGAAGAATCTCATGGATGACCCCAGAGTAGATAAGATGGCCTTCAACAAAAATAACCATAATGCTTATCAAGTCTCTTTAACTAGTGGAAAGTTATCGACAGCAGAGGTAACGTCCCAATCGATCTTTTCTCTTTCATCCCACCAAAATGGAACACTAAATAGTTACACGTTTATTGGAAAATGTAAAAGTGGTAAAGTTCATGCTTTCATTTGTTTTCGTTGGTCCTGAAATTGAGGTATAGGATATCTACCTTGTTTTCTGGGTAGAACTAGATCGACCTGGTCATTGCGCAATAAGCATGCAGCGCGACCGATCGATTCAAGCCTAATGTGGGTTTACAACCCATGATTGAGATTTCACTGTTGCTCTCGGTTCTCTCCCCCGAACGAAGCTGTCAAATACCCTTTGTTTCATAAATTTTGCAGACTTCAAAAACAATATATTTCATAAAGAAAAAATGCAAGTGGTATTATTCCTATATCTTGATTATGACTTTGTTTATCATAAGCTAAGTGAAAAATGCTATTGCTCACATTTATTCAATACACTACAAATTTTATAGATTATGAAAATTTGGTTAAAATCTCGGTGTCTTCCAAGAAGGGTATTCGTCGAGCATGAACCAAATTTCAGAGAAGATCTTCAAAAAGACTTGAAGAGGAGGAAAGAATATTTGGACCAAGCGGCCGAAACACACTTGGTAGTAGCTGCCCTCATAACAACCGTGACCTTTGCCGCAGCTATAACCATGCCTGGTGGTTTTGTTGGTACTGGAGTTGACCCACATTATGAAGGCTCTGCAATTTTGAGGAGAAATGTTGCTTTTAAAGTGTTCATTATCACTTATGCCATATCCTTAGTGCTATCTAGTTCTGCTGTTGTTTCCCATCTATTCCTGCCAATTTTGATGATTTGGAATTCTCAATCTGATAAAACTCGTGAAGCTTTTCTCGGACTAGCCTACTGGTTTATTTTGATGGCTATGGGAGCAATGGTGCTGGCATTTATCAGTGGTGCATATGCTGTGTTAGCACATTCCTTAGATCTTGCCATTACCACTTGTGTTATTGGGTCATTCTCCTTCCTAATCATCTCTTTTATATGTGGAATGTACAGCAAGGATCTAGGTATAGATGCATTTATATCTATGGCGTACAAGTGGCTTAAAAGATGCATTAAAAGTTGGCCAAGACCATTTCATGCAGTGTAAGGTGGACGGTTTCATCAATACCGGGAAGTCCCCTATTTAGATATAAGGATTAGGATATGGTTTAAGGCCGCAAAGGGATTAATGAACTTTATATTCTAATGCTTTTTTTTTTTTTTCGAAAGTCTGATTTATAATTTAGAATTTTTTTTAGATTTTTTACCTTTCAAAGACTTTTTATGCTTTACCATATGGCATGTGATGTACGAGTATGATGATATAATGGCAATTTCCTTATAGATCACATGGAACTTCCTTTCTTACCCAAACATATTTGAAGCACATTTCGCAGAACATTCACCAATTCTCCCAAACGAAAGCATATATCCCCAAAACACTTATGTTATGTTGCAATACCAAAAATACAGTAAAGTATCGAAATCATTCTTGAGAAAACACTGATTTCCAAATAATGAAGCCTAAGTTGTTTACAAATGTTCAGTACATACATGGACTGAGAATAATTTCTTGAAAATCTTAATCAGTGGGCTGATCTTTAACATAGAGTAATAACTGTAATATGGTAAGAATTAAATATTGCTCCACAAAAAATAGAGTGATAAATCAAAGTTTTTTAAAAAACATACAATAAGTTTTTCTTTTCATTGAAATATGGCATTTTCACCCTCTAAGGAAAAAAGAAAATAAAAGAAAAGAAGAAGAAGAAGAAGAAGAAGAAGAAGAAGAGGGAA
The DNA here is from genome assembly GCA_022457165.1 of Juglans mandshurica. Lineage (NCBI taxonomy): Eukaryota > Viridiplantae > Streptophyta > Magnoliopsida > Fagales > Juglandaceae > Juglans > Juglans mandshurica. Next base: position 8,566,130 of record CM039632.1, on the reverse strand, counting down.
GGCAAATATTCGAAGTAATAATTAAAAAGTATTGGGTTATATTTGGTAACGAAAGGCTTTTAGAATTATCTTTCAAGTCCACCCAACTTAATCAAGTAATGGGTCCAATTTGTATGCTTGTTTGTTTATTGCAATCAAAAGGGAAATGAAAGTTGCAGTCGTGAGTGTATCGTGCAATCACTTTGAAAAAAATAAATAAATACGGAATCCACATGAAAAAAAAATTTAATAGTAGACCCCACTCTTTTTCAAAGTAATTGTACTGTGGTTGCGCATTCTACGACTGTATATAACATTACTCATGTAAGAATTTTTTCTAGTCTTCTTTTTCTTTCAAATTGTTATTTTATTTTTCACAATGGAATAATTTAAGTTCTATTGTAATTTAAATTATATTTCGCTTTAGTAAAAAGCTAATATGACTTTACACCCATCCACCTCCAACATAATTCACTTACCTACCATGGTACCTAACCAATTCAAAGGATCATAATCGAGCGACCTTTTTTTATTTATTATTATTTAAGAGTAATGTTGACGCCAGATATAATTTATATTAATTATAGTGGTTAGTTGGGCTGAAATAGCTAAAAATTTGAAATATCATACTTTTACCAAAAATAGCAAGATCTCCATAAACACACCAAAAATAAATAAGTAAATAAATAAATAATTTGCTAAAAATCGGACCAAAATCAGATTCAAAATTATTTCCTAAATGAGAAATGAAATAACACCATAAATTATAAAAGGAAAAAAAATCTAAAAATGGGGATTTGAAGGGGAAAAAAACTGATTTTGGGCTCGAAAGCAATGCACACAGAGGATAGCATGATAACAATGGCATGCAGGCTAAAAATAGCTCTCCAAATTGGCGTCATATGCGCAAATCTGATACTCATAGTCAAAGTTATGGGTGAAATATCGGCACATGCTCAAAACTACCCCAAATCAAGGAAAGATCATTGTTTCTTGCTATACTTGCGCTGATATGCCGTCTCAAAGTAGTTCAGCGCCATCAACATGCAATCTGACAGTTTAACATCATCTGACTCGAATCCTCTTGCATAAAATTTTATATACTATATTCTTTTCCAAATTTCATTCTTTGAGTAAATGTGATATATTCCATCTATTTTTTATCATCTTTTTTTAAAAAAAAAAAATTAATGACTGATGGTGGGATGATGGTGACTATAAAGCATTTTCCTTTTTTATATGTACCTATTTATTATTTGTAGAGTACTATCACTTTTCATTTTAAATTTTGTCATTCTAGTCATACTATTAATGTGGCATCTATTAAGTAATTTTATATGTCTATAATTAATGTGGCACCTTGGTCACTGCCTCTCACATTGGCACCGTATCTCTTTGATCTTCTCTACATCTTACTGATGTTTTATATGTTCCATCATTTACATTTAATTTAATCTTAGCCAGTAAGCTCATTTCTACTGATTCTTGTTGTCTCATATTTCTCTCTGATTTTTGTTTCATCCAGGACTAGCTATCATGGAGGACGATTGGTTTGGCTAAACGACATCATGGCCTTTATCATTTGCTGCCGCCCTCTTCATCTCGCACATACTTTGCTTTTGTTTCTGCTTCTTCAACAACTTTATGCCATAGAAATTTAGGCCACCTTTATTTTTCTCATTTATTATCTTTGAACAATGATGTACTCAATATTTCTATTTTAAAACATGAGCATTGTAATGTTTGCCCCTTAACAAAAGAACAACGTCTTTCTTTTCCTATCAGCAAAATTTCTTCTACTTTCTCCTTTGAACTATTGCATTGTGACATATGTCACGATGGTTCCAAATATTTTTTAACCATAGTGGATGACTTCACACGCTATACATGGATCTATCTCATGAGTCACAAATCACATACTCATTCTTTATTATCTTCTTTTATTAAACTCATTGAAACCCAATTCTCTTCCAAGGTTAAGATTATTCGTAGTGACAATGGCTTGGAATTTGATATGCAATCTTTCTTTGCTGACAATGGTATCATTCACCAACGTAGTTGCACTGCTACAACACAATAAAATGGTGTAGTCAAACGTAAACATCAACATCTCCTAAACGTTGCCCATGCCCTTCGGTTCCAATCTCCTAAATGTAGTCGTTCACCCTATGAAGTTCTTTTTAACTCCAAACCAAGCTACTCTCATCTTCAAGTCTTCGATTGCCTTTGTTATGCCTCTACCATTGCTCATAACAGGTCCAAGTTTGACCCTTGTGCCCAAGCTTTTGTCTTCCTTGGATACCCATTTGCTACTAAGGCTACAAGGTTCTTAATTTACAGACCAGGCAAACATTTTTATTAAGGGATATAGACAACAAGAAAGGCTTGATTACCATGAGATTTTTTCTCCAATTGCCAAACTTGTAACTGTCAGATGTTTACTTGCTATTGTTGCTACACATAATTGGCACCTTCAACAATTCGATGTCAACAACGCATTTCTACATGGGGATCTTCATGAAGAGGTCCACATGACTCTTCCTCCAAGGTTCACTTGACAAGGGGAGCACTCAGTTTGTCGCCTCAAGTTTAACTGAGAGTAATAACTGTAATATGGTAAGAATTAAATATTGCTCCACAAAAATAGAGTGATAAATCAAAGTTTTTTTAAAAAACATACAATAAGTTTTTCTTCTCATTGAAATATGGCATTTTCACCCTCTAAGGAAAAAAGAAAAGAAAAGAAGAAGAAGAAGAAGAAGAGGAGGGAAGGCAAATATTCGAAGTAATAATTAAAAAGCATCGGGTTATATTTGGTAACAAAAGGCTTTCAGAATTATCTTTCAAGTCCACCAAACTTAATCAAGTAATGGGTCCAATTTGTATGCTTGTTTGTTTATCGCAATCGAAAGGAAAATGATAGTTGCAGTCGTGAATGCGACGTGCAATCACTTCGAAAAAAATAAATAAATACGGGATCTGCATGAAAAAAAAATTTAATAGTAGACCCCACTCTTTTTCAAAGTGACTGCACTGTGTATGCGCACTCTACGACTGTATATAACATTACTCATGTATAGACTTACCTCTCTCTCTCTCTCTATATATATATATATATATATGGTAAGTTGGAGACTATTAAAACATGAGAAATTCTACTCAGCTGGTCGATTATTCTAACACCACACACCGTGAAGGAGCGAATCCGATCTGGTCGTCACATCATGATTTTACACCCATCTTTCGTACACTGGAGCCATTTCTCCCTTCCGTCTCTCATCTAAGTACCCAAGCCCTTTCTCCAATTCGCCTTGCCTCTCACTTCTCTCCCAGATATACTCGATCCGTCTCTCACTTCCATCTTGAATGAGTATCCTCGAGCCCTCTCTCCCTGTCTCACTTTCGTAGCCCTCTCTCCATGTCCCTCCATTTTGTAACATTTTCTAAAACATGAAAACTGGACATACAACAGTAAGTCACATAAAAGTATAAAAAGTAAGATCAAATGATGTTTTGTGAGTGCCACGGTTTTTGTCTGCTTGGTGATATAGTTTGCAATAATTGCAGACTGGAGAAGGTAAAACTTAGCTGCTTGTACAGCAAAGTCAAGATTATAAACACATTGCTCTGCGTTGTGGGTGCGCTCGCAATGAGCATAATGCACAGCACTAGGGTTACAGCAAGAGAGGCTGAACTAAAACATCCCTTAACCCATATTGCCTTCGACACACAGAAGAAAATAATATTTTTTTTTAAATTCAAACATATCAAATCAAAATCAAAATTAAAATAATTTTTTAAAAAACTATTATTTCATTTAAAGATGTAGAAAAATTGTAAAGGGGTTGTAACTCTTATCAGTTTCCTTGCATCTTTGCTAGCTAGATGGCAGACTTGTCATTTGTCGATGCCGTCAACTCTTCTCAAGCTGAATCATTGTACCTCACAGTGGTTAATCATAGAGAAACCTTAAACATAACTTTAGATTTTATCATTTTGAATTATGCTTGATAATTTTAAGTAATTTTATATGTCAATAACTTAAATAACAACGGGTTAAAATATATTATATAATATGTCATGTGAGCTTCAACGGATGGGCAATGAAAAAAAGAGGGCCAGTCTTTGTTTCCACGTTTAGCCTCATTAGTACAGTCTGCTCGGTCATTCTATATGTGGCCACCTTAGGAGACACCATTAATATTGGAAGATAATTTAGTTAGTATCCTCCCGTTCAATATATATGATATTGCTCATTGAAAATTTGAAAACTTCCAAGTCGATGTGAAGGACGCACCACGATAATATCAGCATAACATGTTTTGATTTACAAGAAAAATTGATTTTAAACTTTTCTTACAAATCAAATTTTGACGGTGTCCTTCAAATTGGCTTGTAAGTAGAAGCACATATACATTCAAATATCTTACAATTCAACTTCTCATAATGCAGCCTTATTGGCATATTCCTTATGTTCATCGACCTTTACTTTGTGCTTTGGTCTAAAGGGAAGGAAGGTTACTATGTAGTAGATGACATAGAAAGTGATGAGTTCAATTCAAAGAAGCCTCTCCTCCCTTAAGTTAGTATGTCATGATCAGAAAATATGTAATTTTGTCCATCTTTAGATGTAGAAGGAAAATGGAAAGTAAGCTAGAAAGACAACAATTAATACAAACAACAATATCTTTTATGAAAGATATCAGATCAGAGCAAGCAGTGCATAATGCTCAACAATGTTCAAAGATGCATAAGTTCCACCATTTTTTAATTGTTTTTGCAGAATCATGACGAGCTTTGCATTTTTCGATTATTTTTTACATGGGTCGAGTACTAATTATTCTTCATAGAGATTGGTAGAAGGTTTCTTGGAAGGGAGGAATATTGGAGTTAAGCAATAAATCAAAATTCTGATAACTATTAGAAAATTCTTCTGCATGCAAAAAAACCTCATCTCAAGTTTTAAATTGTTGACTGACAAAGTTGTAGGAAGATGTTGCGAACTCCATCATCATTCTCTTGTGCACCAAGTTTTGAGTCACAGTCAACATTTCTTGTCGAGGATGTCGTTTGTTTTTCGTCTAATGTCTATATATTGAGAATGTACAATTATCAAAACAAACGAATGGGAAAACAAAAATCATGTATCAACTAAGAAAGAGGAATCCCATGTAAATATCATCGGTTTTGTTAATATTATTTCTTATGAAGTTCCTTTTGGTGTTCCTAAACCCCCATGTCGGTATTCAACTATTTCTGGTTTTGAAATTGTTATTTCTTCCGGCCTAGTGGTTGTGGTTTATAAGGTTTCTTCTGGAGTATTAGAAGAAATGTGACAACAAAACATGCCATTTAGTCTAGTTTGGATATAGAAACAATTTCATCTCATTTTATTTCATCTCATTAATATAATTTTTTTAAATTTTCATATAAAATATAATAAATAATTCAACTTTATCAAATATCAAAACAATAATAATATTAAAAAAATAACATTCTAACAATATTTTATATAATTTCTATATAAAATCATCTCATATCATCTTACCATCCAAACCACCGGATTATTTATTAGGCCTTGTCACTCGCACATACTTTTCCTTCTCGAATAGTTTCTTTTTTATAAAATAAAATAATTCTATTTACAATCCTATTTATTGCCACACCTTAATTACATACACACACACATATATATATATATATATATATATATATATATATATATATATATATATTTATATCAATTACAAATTTAAGATGTCTGAAGCACAGAAACTCCTACCCGATCCAAGATTAATAGGCCTTTGATTTCTCGTGGGGCTAATAATTGGCGATTTTGAAATTTGATCCATACTTTCTCCATCATTCCATTTTTCCACGCATACAGTATATCATTGATTGAAGTGGATAACACAACAATAATAACAACAACAACAATAATAATAAAATTTTAATTATAAAATTATTATATAAAAATAATATTATACTATTTGTTAAATTGTAAAATTATTTTTATTATAATATAAATTTAATGAATCATATAAAGCCACATCAATTTATTAGATTATTTTTATATAATTTATTTGTGACTATAATACCTCTCTGATCTAGTTTATTTTTATAGATGAGAGGAGATAAATTAAAATAAAAATTAAAATTTGAAATAAAATATAATTAGAATAAATTTTTTTAATATTATTTTTATTTTAAAATTTTATAAAATTGAATTATTTATTTAAAAAAATTAAAACCATGTCACATTTGTGTAAAGCCAGCGTATGGAAATACGAAAATCTAGGATGGAAAGAAGAAACCGAGGCATGAAAAGTGAAACAAGAGAAAATGTGATCTGATGTTTGTCAGTGTGGGGCCCAAGATGAGTTGAAAATTAAACTATATTCCATAAAAGCTCTTCATCCAAACGCCGAACTTGCTTAGATGGCAGACTTGTCAATTGACCAAGACATGGTTTTTGCCGGCAAATAATTGCATTTTTGCTAGCTGGATGGCAGACTCGTCAATGCCGTCAACTCTCTTCAAGCTTAATCCCTGTTCCTCACAGATGTTAATCATAGAGAAACCTCAAACATTATTATTTGCTAGCGGGAATGAGGTAAAAATTTTATATTTTATTTGAAAGAGTAAAATATTATATTTTAATATTATTACTATGTTAAAATTTAAAAAGATTAAATTAAAATTTAAAAAAATTGAATTTTTTATTATATTTATAAGAGAATTTAAAAAATATATAATAATTAGATGGGATAAAATGAAAATTTTATATCTCATCACATTCTCAAACTTACCCTTTATATCATTTTGAATTATGCTTGATATTTTAAATAATTTTATATGTCAATAATTTAAATAATAACGGCCTAATATATATTATATAATATGTGTAATTAAGAATAAAAAAGTTATAAGATGGAAAACAAAAATATTTTCCACGTAATTTTTTCATAATTATTGACTTGAAAAGTAATTTTACACCAGACACATGACTGCCCAATATATATATGTAGACACATGACTCCCAATTACTCTCCAATCTTGAGTTCAAGGGAGAGGTCTTCCTACAAGCAGCTTGTAAGGTACTACTCCACTAGCTAGCTTTACTATCGCTCTTGTTCGATCTTTTCCCTGCTCTTGCTCTTGCTCAGTAATCATATATCTTACATCCATCTATCTATCCCCAAATTTACAAGCCTTTCTTTTGAAGTAACTGAAAAACTCTGCAGATTGTACTGCTTGTAGCTCTAAATAAACTTCCAAAAATGTTCATGTAGTGCTCCGCTTCTCTTGACTACATGCATTTATATATACTTCCATCAATTTCCACTCAATTGCTGCATGCTAACATCATTTTCATTCAGTTGCTGCTTAATTCCAAGTAGGGTTCAATTGCTCGAAGTACCACTTACACACTAGAAGGGCTGTAAGCTTTCTTCCAATTCAAAGAGTATGAAATAAAATGCCGTTAGGCAACTGCATGCGGCAAAGATTTCTGGTCTGTTGTTTTGAGTTTGAAGAAGAAATCAAATCACATATTTTAAGTTTATAAAAAGAAAGAGTAACATAGGACTTCGGCTTATATATACTCCATTTCATCTTCAACTATCAAGTAGTACTGCATCTGCATGTTTCAATTTAGTTCTTGAAGAAAACAATTCTGTATTCTCCATAATTTGTTTTGCAATCAGTATACCAAGTGATATGTTTTTTCATCAAGTTATTGTACTAAATTACTTATCAATCAATATGCTTCTAACTCAGGGTATTTATTATGAGAAAATTTATTTACAAGTCTAATTTTTTCCACACCCAGCACGCTGTTGATGTAGAAGTTTTCCACATCAACTATGCTAAAAATTTATTGGTATTTTGATTTTTTAAAGTTATATTATAAGTGGTGTGTCAACGCACCGACTTATGTGTAGCAAAATTCATTTGCTATATATACATATATATCTTTTTCTTCTTTTCTTTGTGTATATTCTAAGTATGAATTTGATGCAAATCCAAATTGATATGGGATATCTAGATCCAAATTCTATGTTAATTGTATTGAATTGTCATAAGAAGGTGAATCTGTGTAAAAATTATGACAAGAAAAGCTATATATTCGATTGGGGCAATATAAGTTGTTTTTTTTTTTTTTCAAATCTTCTATTTACATCCATTTTTGCCTTCTTAGGATATATTTCGGTTCATATTTTGGATCTGATTTGATTTCAATTTTGGTTAAATGTTTTGTAGGATTTTTGTCTACTTACATATTTAATTTATCAAATTATAAAATTATATTTATTATAAAATAGATATGACGAATCATATAAAACTATATTAATTTATAAAATTATTTATTTTTATATAATTTATTTAGAGGAAAATTATATTGCCTCACTAATTGTACCGCTTAAATGTATCGCTTGATAATTTTTTTTATTTAGTAATTAAAGAAATAATTTTAAATGTATTGATATATTTTTTTTAATTTTCAAAAAATATTTAAATACATTAAAAAAATTACAAAAATTACAAAAATAACTAACGGTAAGCTGAGCACTGCTCATTTTTTTATAGAGTGGAACTACTCTGCCGTCCTACTCTTACCGCTGGACGTACTGCCCAGTAATTATTTTTTTCACAAATTTTAATACATTTAAATATTTTTAAAAAAATAAAAAAATATATCAATATATTTAAAATTATTTTCTTAACTATTAAATTATCTTTTTTTTTTTTTAATCTACGATTAAATGGAGCGGTCAAAAGTGGAAGACAGTAATTTTATTCTTCTTTATAACTACCGCGCTTCTCTTAATTAATGGGCCTCTGGTTCACTGCCACATACGTTTTTCTTTGGGTTCAATATTCTATTCTTTCATGCTTGCAAATAGCAAAATTGTTCTAAAAATGTTTTCTGTTGTCAACAAAGCATCATAGCTAAATTCTAGAGTAATAATAGGCGCACAATCATTTTCATAACATTTTACAGAAGCATATTTTAATATAATGATATTTTTATAAAATAATGACATTTTATAAATTATTTTTGTAAAAATATATTTAATTTAAAAAATATAATTTTATAAAAGATTGTGAAAAACATTGCTAGCTTCCAGGAAATTTTTTAAAAGCCGAACTTGCTAGCCAGATTGCACTTGGCAGACAGGCATAACAATATTTTGAAAATCGTTTTGTATTGGCTGGTACGGCCGGTATTTGCCGTACCGGCCATTGGGCCGGTACAGGTACTACCTGTATTTTGTATCGATCGAAATATCGGTCGTACCGGCCGTTTCAGACTGTGTTTCGGCCTTCATTTTTTTTTAAAATTTTTTCAAACAACAAGTTCATTTTTTGACCTCCAATTCAGATTAGACTATTTATAATTTATATATATATATATGTATTTATATATAATTTATTTATATATAGACTATTATTTTGGAATATAATTTTGAAATATAATTTATTTATATATCGACTATCCCGAAATGTTATCTCGAAACGTTATCTTGAAACGGTACCGGTATCGAAATATTTCATTCTAATGCTTTGACCGGTACAGCGTTCGGTACGGTATTCAAAACATTGAGGCAGATTCCTCGACTGACCAAGACTTTGGCTTTTGCCGGCAAATAATTGCATCTATAAAGTCAATGCCGTCAACTCTCTTCAAGCTGAATCCCTATACTCCACTGCAGTGCTTAATCACAGACAAACCTTATACTTAATTTTAGATTTTATCATTTCGGATTATACTTAAACATTTTAAGTGATTTTTTAACTTAGATAATAGCAGCTTAAAATATATTATATAATATGTATAATTAAGAATAATAAAATATAAGATGAAAAACAATATTTTCGACATAATTACTTCTTAATTATTGACTATATAAACATGAATGCCCTATATATATATATATATATAAGGATGTCATGGATTCGATTCGATTTGATTTTAGATATATTTTAAAACAGAATCAATATATACCGATTTATTTTTTTACCCCTACCTATATATGTAGGCTAATTAATGGCATTTAGTTTGGATAAACCTTTGCTTTAAGCTAGCTAGCTAGCTTCCATTATATATACAAATATATATCACAACTCCCAACTCTCCAATCTTGGGTACAAGGGAAAGGCCTTCCTCCAAGCAGCAGCTTGTAAGGTACTACCCCACTAGCTAGCTTTACTATTGCTCTTATTCTTTTCCCTGCTCTTACATCTATCTATTTATCTATCTATCCCCAAATTTACAAGCCTAGCTTCTTTTGAAGAAACTTAAGAGGCAGACCAAAATGTTGTAGTGCTCCGCTTCGATCTCTTGACTGCAGTGCATATATACTAATTCCATCATTTTCCAGTCAAATATTGCTGCATGCATTCATGCTAACATCGATCATTTCTAGTCAGTTGCTGCATATATAATTCCTAGTAGATCAAGGGCTATAAGCTTTCTTCCAATTCCAAGAGTTTGAAATATAAAAACATTTATGGTTTGTGTTTTCGGTTAATTTGAAGAAGAAATCAAATCACACATTTCAAGTTTTTTTTTTTTTTTTTAAAAGAGTCTGATCCATGGATGGTGTCGGTTATAAGCTTTGGTAATTTATACTCTATTTTCATCTTCAAATATCAAGTAGTACTGCATCTGTTTCAATTTAGTTCTTGGAGAAAAATTAATTCTGTATTCTCCATATATATATATATATATATATATAAAATTTGTTTTGCAATATACCAAGTGATATTTTTTTCATCAAGTTATTGTACTAAATAACTTTTCAATTAATATGTTTCTAACTCAGGGTCTTTGCCATATATCTCCTTTTACTTAAAAATATATCTGTAATTTTTCTTTGATTTCACACTAGAATAATTATTTTTATCAGTCACTATTTACTACTCCACATCTCACATCCTATATTTTATGAAAAAAAAAAAACAAAAAGACTGTTAGGTGGAAAGTGTAGAGGTGAATAGTGACTGATATATAATAAAATCATTCACACTATCCCCATTTGCACAACTACGGTTTTGCCCTCATCTGCAAAATTACAGTTTTGTCCACAATTAAAACTTTCTATTATTCTAAAATAATAATAATAATAACATTAATGAACTTACAAATAATCTAAATTGAAGATTTTGGTTTATTGAACTTTTGTGGAACAAATTAACAACTTGGTATTTTTTTTATATTTTTTCTTAGATTTAAAAATAATAGTATTTTTCGTATATAATATTATATGAAAAAATAATAATTATTTTCATATTATTTTTCATAGTAATTCATAAAATAAATCAGTCATTGGATTAATAATATTCTCATTTTACAAAATGCAATTACCATTTTTAGGTTCCAATTTATGCATTAGTCTATAATTGGTCTTTAATTTATCATATTCACTATTTTATTTTTTTGTAGAAACGCATTTCATATTAATCTATTTGTAATGCATTTTTAAATTATTATCAAAATAATTAATAGCACTTTTTATCCTTTAAAAAATTATTTTGGTAATAAGCACACGCTTTTAATTTCTAAGATTGATATTGCAATTCCAAATTTGAAAAGAATAATAATATTATATTTAAGTCCAAAAATGAAAATTTTGTCTTTAAATTTAAAGAATAATATTTTATTACTATAGGATATTGTTTCAAAAAATAATAATTGTCTTCATATTATTTCTTATAATAATGAATCATACTAAATGACATTTCTTAAACTAATATTATTTTCATTTAGAAAAAGACCATTATACTTTTTTAAATTTCAAATGATTAGTCTATTTTTGCATTTTTTTTTATCATTCTATATATTATTCTAATAACAGATCCAGTAGCTTTCTGAAACAATTAAAAATAAGATTTTTTTTTTCATTTATACGAACATATTATTATTATTATGTTTATTATGTACATGTCTAATTGGTGTCATAACTAGTGGAGCAATACATGTTTTGTTATGATTTCAATATAATGAGTTCTAAACATTTGATTTGTTATGTGTTCAATAATTCTACATTTTTTTTTTTTTTCATTTTTTTCATTTAGAATTATAATTATTTGTAAAATTTGTTGAATTGATTTATGATTATCTTTATATTTATCATACTTGTATTCTAATTTATATTTATCTTAAAATTCATACTTACCATATCATAAATGCAGTAGCACTTTCTGCAGAGAATATGTGCCTTGAACATAAACTCTTACCAAGTTTATATATATATATATATATCCTATTATTCTTTTCTTTTATATATTTTATGTATGAATTTGATGCATACTCAAATTGATATGGGTGTTCTGGTCCTCATTTTACATTGATTATGTTGAACTATCTTAAGAAGGTGAACCGCAAAAATATGAAATGAAAAGCTAAATCTTCCTTAGATTGGGGATATATAAGTTTTTTTTTTTTTCCCCAAATCCTTTATTTTCGTTAATTTTTGCTTTCTTAGGATATATTTCATTTCAAATTTTGGAAGTGATTTTGATTTTGGCTAAATGTGTTGCAAGATTCTTGTTTACTTACATATTTCATTTTTATATAATAATTTGGATTTTTCCTTTTTAGAAAAATTCTCATAATTTCAAGGTATTTGCTATATAAGCGCGCGCGCGCGCACACACACATATATATATATATCCTCTTGTTCTTTTCTTTTGTATATTCTAATTATTAATTTCTCCGAGATCTGATCACATGCCCCTATTAAGTCCTTTTCAAGCTACTAGCTATTGGCCAGGGTTGAATGAACAAATGTATGCCATTCTTAGAATTTATAACAAGATGAACAGAAAAGGAAAATATTTCCATGTGATCACCAATTTATTCTACAATGGAGTAACATTATTTTTCATGCAGTTTTATTTTTCAGATTTCTAGGAGTACTACTCTTTTGTGTGGAAAACAGAGAGGCCATGACCATCACTCGCATGGATCCGATTCTCTATAATGCTGCAGCAAAAGGCAACATCTCGTATTTCAAAGATCATAACTTCAAACGGCCACTAGAAGCCTTATTAACACCAAACAAAAACACAGTCCTCCATATTTTCATCACAGCCCTCGAAAATCAGATAGAATTAATAGAAAATAACTTTGTGGGAGAGATACTCAACATGTGTCCCTCACTTTTATGTCAAGTCAATGTCAAAGATGAAACTCCATTACATGTTGCAGCAAGGTATGGGCATGCTAATATCGTTAAAGTTCTTATCGAAAGTGCAAGAGATCCACATAATCAAGATCTTGGAAGTGGGGTTGAAGCAGTTAGGAAAATGATTAGGATGGTGAGCAAGGAGAAAGACACAACCTTACATGAGGCTGTACGTTATAATCACCTTAAAGTGATAAAACTTTTAATCAAGGAAGATCCAGATTTTTCATATTCTGTTAATGATGCTGAGGAGACTCCACTCTACATTGCCGTTGAGAGACACTATGAAAACTTGGTGTTGGAAATTTTGAACACCTGCAATTCACCCGCTTATGATGGCCCCATTGGTAGAACGGCTTTGCATGCTGCAGTATTTCGGGATCACACAGGTATTGCATTTATACAGGTATAAATGAATTTAATAAATATCACACTTTTTTGGGATATTAACAGAGGTACTCCATTTCATCTATCTCGATCTCTCTTCCTATCTAAATCTTAAGAGTTCAAGGAAGAATCCAAGAGAATTTAAATCCAGTGAACTCTATCTCCTAACATGTCGTTGTTGTGTAGGTTACAAAGTAATTATTACGGTACTTAACATGTATTCAAATTCTTTGTAGTAATGATCAAAGCAATTCTGGAAAAATTTGGAGGAGCTATAATTGAAAAAGTAGACCAAGAAGGTTAGACTCCACTGCATTTGGCTGCATACTTATATATGTGGAATTCTATAGAGTTGTTACTGGAACCTGATTCAGAAATAGCATACATGAAAGACAAAGAGGGGAGGACAGCTCTTCACATTGCAGCTCATTGTGGCAATGCATGGGGCATGGAAATGATTATACACATGTATCCAGATTGTTGCGAACTGGTTGACAACAGAGGCTGGAATGTGTTGCACTTTGCGGTGGATGGCCGTTTGCCTACTTTGACAGTGGGAGAAATCCTTCAAAATTCGTCTTTCAGCAATCTTTTGAACGAGAAGGACAACGAAGGGAACACTCCTCTCCATCACTCGCTCTTTTGGAGAGTATGTGCAGGCTCTCATAGAGCACCACAGAGTAGATAAGATGGCCTTCAACAAAAATAACCTCAATGCTTACCAAGTTGCTTTTACAAGTGAAAAGTTATCGGAAGAAAAGGTAACGTCCCAATCGTTCTGTTCTCTTTCATCCCACTAAAGAAATACTGCTTATCATACCACACATTAATATATAATTTGTAAGTTTTATTTTTTTATTTAAATATATATTTACATATTAATATATATATTTTCTATAAAAAAGATATATGTATTTTTAAATAAAAAAATAAATTATATATTAACTTATTGAGATGATAAATAGAATCTTTCTCCACCAGCGTAGAATAATAATTACTTACTCGTTTCGTAAATGTTTTTGGATTATTTTCCTTGGAAAATATAAAAGTGGTACAGCTAATGTGCTCTTTTCTTTTCGTTGGTCTTGAAATTGAGGTATAGGATATCTATCGTTGGGTAAAACTAGATCGACCAGCTGGTCATGGCCCAATAAGCATGCAAATTGATCGATTCAAGCCTGATGTGGGTTTTGCAACCCATGATTGAGATTTCAATGCTGCTCCCGGCCCTCTCCCCCGATTGGAGCTGTCAAATACCTTTTGGTTTCATAAATTTTGCAGACTTAAATTGGTTTCATAGAGGATAAATGCAATTAGTATTATTTCTATATCTTGATTATGGCTTTGTTGATCATAAACTACGTAACGTGAAAAATACTATTGCTCACATTACTCAATCCTCTTAAAATTTAATAGATGGGGAAGATTGAGGGTAATTCCTTGATTCATTCGGTAAGGGTATTGATCGAGGAGGTGGAAATATTAAAGAAAATCAAAGAGGATAAGATGAAGACATGAAAAATAAGTGGGAGGAGGGGAAGAAAAAATATTTGGAAAAAGCGGCCGAAGCACACTTGGTAGTTGCTGCACTCATCACAACCGTGACCTTTGCAGCAGCTATAACCATGCCTGGTGGTTTTGTTGGTACTGGAGGTGACCCACATTATGAAGGCTCTGCAGTTTTGAGGAGAAATGCTGCTTTTAAAGCGTTCATTATCACTGATGCCATATCCTTGGTGCTATCTAGTTCTGCTGTTGTTACTCATCTACTCATGCCACTTTTGTTCAAGTATTCCAGATCTGACGAAACTCGCAACGCTTTTCTTAGATTGGCCTTCGGGTTTATTTTGACGGCCATGGGAACAATGGTGCTGGCATTTATCACAGGTGCATATGCTGTGTTAGCACATTCCTTAGATCTTGCTGTTACCACTTGTGTTATTGGCTCGTGCTTCTTCGCCATCTTATTTTTGATATGTGGATTGTATGGGGAGGATCTAGGTTTAGTCGATAAAATAGAGGATTTATTTGATTGGTGCAGTTTTTTTTTTTTTTTTGAAATATTGATTGGTGCAGTTAAAGGAGGGCGGTTTCATCAATACCGGGAAATCCCCTAGTTATATATAAGGATAAGGATATGTTTAAGGCCTCAGGGATTAATGAACTTTTTATTCTAATGCCTTTTATTTTTCCGAAAAGTTTGATTTATAATTTTCAATTTTTTAGGTCCTTTTACCTTTTAAAGACTTTTTATGCTTTTATTACTTTTTAACATACGGCATGTCCTGTATTACGAGTATGATATAACGGCAATTTGCTGATATTTCACATGGAACTTCCTTTCCTTTCTTATCCAAACACGTTGCAGCACATTTCACAGAGCATTCACCAATTCTCCCAAACAAAACACTTATGTTATTTTGCAATACCAAAAATACAGCAAAGTACCAAAATCATTCTTAAAACAACACTGATTTCCAAATAATGAAGCCTAAGTTGTTTAAAAATGTTCGCACGGGATGAGATTTTGCTGTAAATCTTAATTAGTGGGCTCTACAACAGAGACTATGGTAAGAATTAATTGATCCACAAAAAATAGAATGATAAATTATTATTTTTTAAACCGTACAAGAAGTTTTTCTGTTCACTGAAATATGGCATTTTCATCCTCTGAGGAAAAAGAAGAAGAAGAGGGAAGGCAAATATCCGAAGTTATAAAAACTGGGTCATATTTGGTAACAAAAATCTTAAGAAAACAACCAAACAGAGCAGCTTTCAGAATTTGTTTACTTGTTTGTCTGTCGCAATCGAAAAGAAATTTGACAGTTCTTACAAAACATATATAATTTTCATACTTATAAACAAATTCAAATCATGAAGACCAAAAGTTTTATAAGGTGAGCCTTCAACGAACCTTCAACCCAAGCACCAAAATTGTGACAATGAGAGACTTACCGAAAGGTCCAAGGAGAGAGAGCAAGACGATGATCAAAAGGTCTGATTGCAGTCTCTATGACAGAACGCGGATAGGGCACCTGGGAGAGAATAGGGCACCTGGGAGAGAGAGTTCTTTGCTTTGACAACCATTCGCATCCCATCTCATCTAATCATTATAAGTTTTCTAAATTTTTACACAAATAAATTAACAATTCAACTTTTTCAAATTTCAAAACAAAAATAATATTAAAAAAATACATTTTAATAATATTTTATTCAACATTTAACTTTTTCAAATCTCAGGTATCGTTTTGATAGTGAGATGAGATGAAATAATTTTAGATAAAAATTAAAACTGAATAAAATATTATTAGAATATTATTTTTTAATATTATTATTGTTTTGAAATTTGAAAAAGTTGAATTGTTTATTATATTTTGTGTGAGAATTTGAAAAAGTTGTAATAATAAGATGAGATGAGATGAAACACTTTCATTATCCAAATAAGGCCAAAGAATGTAGGGTTGGGCAGCGGGGCCCCGCACCCCGTTGACCCGCCCCCTCCCACGCCGGGTGGGGGTTTCGTCCCGCTCAAGTGGGGTGAGGGGGGCCCCGCCCGCACCCCAAGGCTCCTGTTGAGGCGGGGGACTGAGGGGGCGAAACCCTGTTCTGCTTTTCACCCGCCCCGCTTAATATTTATATAATTATATATAATTAAAATTATATATATAATTAAAAAAACCCCATAAGTAAGTGAAACGGCATTGTTTTGTCCATGACAAAACGATGTCGTTTCACGTTTAGAATTTAAACCTTAACTAAAAGTGAAACGACGCCGTTTAACTTTTTAGTGAAAGGGCGCCGTTTCACTTTTAGTTAAGCCATTCAATATCCCCCTCCCCCTGCATCCTTCTCCCTCATTCTCTCTCTCTCTCTCTCTCTCTCTCTCTCTCTCTCTCTCTCTCTCTCTCTCTGTGTCTCGATCTCTCATCTCTCTCATGCTCTCTCAATCTCTCTGTCTCTCTTACTGTCTCGCACGACTGCACGAGCAGCACCACACCACCGGGACTCCAGTTGCTCCACGGCTCCACTGTCGTTGACTCGCCGCCACTCAAAGGTAAGAAATCCGAAACCCTAAATTTTATTTTTTTAGTTTTGGATTGGAGATTGGAGGAAGAATGGGTTGAATCGGAGATGGAGAATGGGAATAATTGTGAATTTGTGTGCTGTGGAGAAATTTGTGCATGTGTTTGATTCGTTGTGTGTTTTTGTTTATTTGTTTATTTTTTTTTTTGTTTCTTTTGTATTTCACTATTTCTGACCTCTGGGTGTTCGGATTTGGAACCCTAAATCAATTTAGGGTTCGAATCCGAAACCCTAAAATTTAGGAGTTTCAAAATCCGAATCCCTAAATTGAGTTAGGGGTTTCAATTGAAACTCCTTAAATTTTAGGGTTTCGGATTGAACCCCTAAATTGATTTAGGGGTTCAATCCGAAACCTGTAAATTGTGTTTGGGGTTTCAATTCAATTGAAACCCCATAATTTTCAATTCCCTAACTCAATTTAGGGGTTTCAATTGAAACACCTTAAATTTTATGATTTTCTTATGTCGTGTGTTGATTGATTTTATAATTTTTTATTATGTTGTGGAACCAGGAATGTCTTCTCAAAGAGATTTAACTGATAGCTCTCCTATCCTTACCAGTACCATTGCCCCAAAACCTAACCCTACTTCAACCCTTGGGAGTGAGAATACACCTTGCTCCGCCCCCAAGCCCACACAAAGCAAGAAACTTGTTTATGTAGTTTGGTCTCATTTTACCAAACTAGAGGGTACCCTAAGCTAAATGTAATTTTTGTGGAAAAATATATGGATGTCACTATAGGAAACATGGTACATCCCAGTTAAAGGTCTATCTAGAGGAACAATGCAAGAAGAGTCCAACATTAAGATCCTTACTGGAGAAGAGTCAATCTAAACTAGAAATTGGACTGAAAAAAATGGCGGATGAGAGTAGTGGAGGTCCAACGTTGAAGGGGTATACAAAGTATAATGCTGATGAGTGTAGAAGGAAGTTAGGTTGAATGGTTATCATAGATGAGCTACCTTTTCAGTTTGTGGATGAGAGAGGGTTCCAAGAATTGGAACCTAGATTTACACTTCCTTCTCGCCACACTGTGGCAAGAGATATTAAAAAGATGTACTGGAAAGATAAAGATGTTTTGAGGGGCCAATTGGCGAGTTTGGTAGTTTGCCTCACTACCAATACTTGGACTTCTGTCTAAAATTTTAATTATATGTCTTTGACTGTTCATTTCATTGATTCTGATTGGATTCTTCATAAAAAGATTATAAAGTTTTGTCAAATAACTGATCACAAGGGTGAGATAATTGGGAAGGCCTTAAAGGCGGCAATAAAGGAGTGGGGCTTGACACGGGTTTTGACAGTTTCGGTTGATAATGTCTCGTCTAATGATATCGCCTTGAGATTTCTAAAAACTTATCTTAGAGAGACAAATAAGACATTCTTGGGTGGTGAATATTTGCATGTTAGATGTTTTGCACATATCTTGAATATAATTGTGACTGAGAGGTTGAAAGATGTCGATAACTCGGTTGCACGAGTTAGACTGGCTGTGAAATTTGTGAGGTTTTCTCCTTCTAGATTGGAGAAATTCAAGATTGCTGTGAAGAGTGTGGGCATAACATCAAAGAAGTGTCTTTGTACTGATGTTCCTATCAAATGGAACTCAACCTTCTAGATGTTGGAGGCGGCCCAAGAATATAAGGCAGCCTTTCAATTATTGAGTGATGAAGACATTCAATATGTCAAATACTTTGATGAGCACGGGGGTTTAGGAATGCCTAATGATGATGATTGGGAGGTAGTTACTACTTCTATTGATTTTCTTGGGCTTTTTTACGATGTCAGATTGAAGTTATCTGCTTCTTTGCACCCTACATCCCATGAATTTTGTCAACAAATATGTAAGGTGAAAGAAGAATTAGACGACATGTGTAAGGTTTCCAATCTAAGGATGAGGGGGATGACATTGGCCATGAGGGTCAAATATGATAAGTATTGGGGATATTTGACTAGACTAAATATTTTGTTATATGTGGCTGTTATTCTTGATTCCCCGTCTAAAAATTTTAGGCATGTTATATGGTTTGTGACTTGCACATGATCAGGCATAGACTGATCTTATTGGTGAGATGGCCCGAGATACACTTTATAAATTTTATGATGAATTTAATGCAATTAAGGGTGATACTACATCTACTATACTTACACCTATCCCAACACCTCCTCCAGACATCGGGGCAACAAAAAAGCGTAGATTGGCATGGACTAAGACCCTCGTACATAATCCCACACTAGTCCATCAATCTAAGGATGTGGTTTCAGAGTTAGATAATTATTTGTCAGCGGATCTTATTCAAGATGATGATGATTTTGACATATTAGGATGGTGGAAGGTAGCATCAAAGAAATATCCTATCATTTCTGAGATTGCCCGAATTGTGTTGGCCATCCCTATTAGCACCGTTGCCTCGGAGTCTGCCTTAGTACCGGAGGGCGCATATTGGATCCTTTCTGTAGTTCATTGTCTCCTACAACTGTGGAGGCATTGATATACACACAGAGTTGGACGATGGGAAATGATATTTATGTTCCGGATGTTTTAGATTTTAAATAGACCGACGAAGAGGCTGGTGATCAATCTGGATCTGTACCATTTGGTAATTGTTATTTTTATTTTATTATTTTGATTTATTTATATTCATTTCAATTTTATCAGTATTAATTTTAGTATTGATTGTTGTAGTAATACATGAGACGACTCAGACGATGTCTACCTTCATTGCAATATGAATGTGCTCAAGCCTCAAAAGACTACCCATCTGGCTACCCCAAATGTCACAGTCAAAGACCCAAACTTCTCGCCTCTTTTTTTAGATTATTAATTTATTACAATATTGATATTTGAATCAGATGTACGTATTATGAATTTGATTTGTAATTTTGTAATGTTGATACAATGTTCCTTGGACACTTTTTCTTTATAATTTTGTAATTGTTTAGACTTTCTATTTTATTTTTGTAATAGATTAGTTATTATTATTATTTATTAGTTTATTAGGTAATAGACTTGTAGTCTATAGTAGTACTTCATTAGAGTCTTAATATATAAAATTGTGTATGTATATATTATTTTTATTCATGTAATTTTTTTTCTTTTTTAATCTCTTTTTTTATTTGGAAAAAAAAATTTATTTTTATGGGACCAAAATAGCTTATTATTCTGGGCCATTTTGGGCCCATTTCAGCGGTTTCTGGGCCTTTGGCCCAATAGGGTCCCGCACCCCGTTATTTGGGGCGGGGGACGGATTCAAAAATTGCCCCCCCCCCATGCGGGGGCGGGTAGCACCCCTAAAAGAATGTCGAAGGGGAAGGGAGAGGGTTGACTTCAACTTCAAAACGACGTCGTTTTGATATGGAGTAATGCTAGGTAGGAATCTCAAATAAACAAGTCTCATACAAACTATTTGTATAAAAATGGATCCCACTAATAAAGAATAGTTTTTTTTTTTACACTTTTTTAGGTGAGGTTCACTTTTTTATAATGGCTTGTATGTAATTTTTCTATTTGGAACTTGTACAAATTATTTCTCATTAATATGATGCCATTTTGCATCTAACATTTAAAAATATAAAATTCTCATTTTATCTTATTTTTAAACATAATTTAAATACAAATTTTCAAACTAATCATTAAAACCTTTTCAAATTTTCAAATAAAAAATAATTCCAACTTTTTCAAATCTCAAGCAAAAATAATATTATAAGACTATATTATTAGAATATTTTAACTCTATAATATTTTTATTCAACTTTTTCTTTTTCCCATTCCAAAATCTAAAAAATATTCAACTCAAACTATCTCACTACTATTAATAAATTATCTTACTACTAAACTCTCGCATCTGCATGCACAGTAGCCCAGCTTTTAAAGATAAATACTACTGATCTGTTGGCGCGCGCTTGGCAATTATAGGGTTTATCAACACAGGCAACATGAGTACGACCCATATATATCGTCTGAATGTCCAATTCTAATCCCTTTTCTTGCTATTTTGTGTGGCATTCCCATGTGTTTTAATCCATCATCGGTCAATACTATGTGTAGTCTCGAGTTTTTCAATTTGTAAACTCGATGGAAAGAGCATATTGCTGAATTTAATTTGCAAAAGGAAATTAAAATTAAAATTTCCTGCAGATGAAATCTTGCTATATCAAGGCCTTGCAAATATAATCTTTTATAGTCTACCGGCATGGAACAGACACCCAACCAATTAGTTGTATCGAATCTCGATGTCCTCTTTAACTATTGCATGTCCAAATAATAAAGTAAATTTGGACCATAAAAGAGTGACATGCAATTGGAAAATGTCACTCCGTAAGGGAAAAGTCCATCCATGTCACATTGGTCAATTAGTTAAGAGCACTCCCAATGGCTTTATTATCCTATCCTTAAAAATACATCACTAAAATCTACTTTTTCTATTTTACATACTGACTTTTACAATACATCATACATCAGTTTATTTATTTTTTCTTTATATCATTTAAATATTATAATTTTTAATATTTTTTATTTATTTCAAATATTATATTCTCTACACATCATATATTTCAAATATTTCTATATATATACATCATATATTTTGATATTTGCAATATTTCTTTATGTTTAATATAATATTTTAAATTACTTTAAAAAAAGAGTAAAGCGACAAAAAAATACCTACTATTATTATTAACAATATCAAAACTTCTGCAAGTATAAAAGTCGAATGGATCATAAACGGAGTGCTAGAGAGTAGATGAGAGATAATATAAAAATGATAAAAGAATGAAAATAAGATAAAAAGGAAAGATGATGAAATGAGAGAGAAATAATAAAAAAATTGTTTAGAGGAATGAATAGTAAGCTCTATATGTAGACGATTTAAATGTAAACTAAAAATAGAATAGATGATCCAATGGAAAATATTTTTGACCTTTTTCTTTATATATTTTAAAAGAAAATGATATTTTAGAAGAGCCATTGGGAGTGCTCATAGGATAAGTACGGAGTTATGCTATTTACTAATTAATTTGATATATAATACATCACTTATTTGAGATTTATGATCTTCATAGGGAGAATCAAACTACTAATATATATATATATATATATATATATATATATATATATATATTATGTAAACTGGCGTGACATGCTTCTACATTAATTAGCAATGCATTCGGTATGTTAAGAAAGAGATTTGCAAATAAAATTTATTCATAAGTTTGGAAAGGTTGGTGATAAAGGAAACTGTCTAAATATATAACTTCGGATAGATTTTCTCTCCAAGGAAATCAAACTCCCTTTTTCTAAGAAACGTACGCTTTAATCATCTCCTCTAAAAAACCCACTTGAGTACTGTTGGGATCGAGTGCAGATCTAGAGCTGAACTAGATGCAGAGAAAGTAATAGCAGAAGCAAATCAGAGTCAAAATAGAAATGAAAATCAGCAATCAGCAATCAGCAATCAGCAATCAATGGAGATCTTATTGATGCTTTACCTGACCGTATAACTATTGCAAGTGGGATCATTACAGAGAAAGATACCCCTCATGTTTCTTTAAGGACTACATTTGCTATTCTGGCCTATTCATTTCTAAATTTGCTTGGACATGTTACGGAAAATGGTTGTTTCTACTCTTGCACTACAATGTATTCATTCATTAACCAGTTTCAAATTGACTTCTATATATTCTAGCTTTCGTTTTCCAAGCGTCTTTGGTTTCCTGGGACTTTTGTATATGCTATGCCAAAGTAATTTTGTTATGAATATTTCTGAAACCGTCGTTATGATATTTTGTTCTGCATCCTGAAACTAAAACTATTTTATTCTGCATTCTGTATTCTATAAATGTTTTACTTTTACATATTAGTATATATTCTTTGTTTATTAAGTTGTTGATAACTTACCCCTTATCTCTACAATACTTTTAGATGTTTTAAATGAGGATCAAGAATGGGAAGCATGGGTAAGGTAATGTGAACATAGTGGATTAAGTACATAGAGGGTATTGTGATTATTGGAGAATTATGTTCTGTTGACTTGTATTTTGGAAGGTTGACTATTATTTTAAGACATTGCGGTGTCTTAAGTTAATTATATTGGAGTATTTGATTCGAAACTATGAATTCTATATTTTAAAGAGAATTTTGAGTATACATATTGTATTGTTGACAAATGATTTTAAGTGTCAGTAATAACTCCCTGACCCTCGGATACTTTTTTTTTTTTGAAAGGTAAATTTCATTCATAGAAAAATCAACAAACATCCTGAATACATTGGGGAATGGAACCCATGTCAACAGAAGAGAAAGAGTGTAATAATGCATCCCTCGCTAGCTTATGTGCAGCTTGATTTCCTTCCCTTCCAACATGCTTAGCTGACCACTCTTCATAGCTATTAAGTTGGTTTTTGACATCTTCTATCAGCATACCCGTGGCGGACATTTCCTCCTTGCTGCTGTTGATTGCTGAGATGACTATCTTGGAGTCGCCCTCTAGAATGATCCTCTTAATTCCCAGTTGTAGACCAAAGCACGTTGCTTCCATAGCTCCAATAGCCTCTGCCAAAAGGGGGTCAGGGAAAAGAGGTCTAAATTTTCTAGAAGTTGCCACAACCCTACCATTCCAATCCCTGATGATTAGGCCTATCCCAATTTTGCACTGAATTTTGTCAACCGCAGCATCCCAGTTGAGTTTGAATGAGTTTATAGGAGGTGGATTCCAATTTGGCCTGTTCTGTACTATGAGTTGCCGAAATGGATCACTAAGAGGTGTTGATTTTAGTTCATGCAGTGTTTCCCTTGCCTGCTTTGCTACTGAGTTAGGGTCTTTAAACACTTGTTGGAAGATGAATTGGTTTCTCCTCATCCATATTCTTCTAGCTACCACTGCAAACTCCTCCATCACTTCCTTGCCACCTGAGTCCTCTAGCTCTTTAATGAGGTTCTTGATTGAATGTTTAGGAGAGTTGCATTTTTGGAGTTTAGTTGAGCATTGGTGCCATACATCTTGAGCAGCAGGGCAGTTCCAAATGGCATGGATGATATTTTCCTCCTCCCTTAAGCATAAAGGGCAAGAAGGCTTGTCAATAACCTTCTTCTTAAAAAGATTCTGATTTGTTGGTAGACCTTCATGGCTGGCTCTCCAAATGAATTGTTTGTCCGCTGGAGTGATCTGAAGTTTCCACAAGTTCAACCAAAATCTCTTGTCATTTGAACTACTAGATGCCTGGCCCTTCATAGCTTCCATCAAGTCCATTTGCAAGTAATATGCACTCCTTACTGAAAAGGACCCCTTTGATGTGCCTGACCAGATCTGTTTATCAGGGCTGTTGTTGTAGCTAATAGGAATTTGCTTGATCAAAGTAGCTTCCTCTTGAGAAAAAACCTCGTCCACCAACCTGTCCCTCCATTGGTTTGTACCAGGTTCAATAAGATCACTAACCACAGCCTTTGGGTTGAGTAGTCTCACAGGACTCCTGATTTTAGCATAAGGAAGGTTTGGAACCCACTTATCCTCCCAGACTTTAATGGATTCACCATTGCCTACTCTCCACCTAGTGCCTTTTCTTAAAAGTTCTCTAGCCTCCATTATGCTTCTCCAAATAAAAGAGGGTCTGCTGCCCATTTTTCCTTGAAAAAAGTCACAGTGGGGAAAATATTTAGCTTTAAGCACTTGGGAGGCTAGAGCTTGAGGATGTTGCAGAATCTTCCAACCTTGTTTGGCCAGCATTGCAAGATTGAAGCAATGTAAATCTCTTAAGCCCATACCACCAGCAGCTTTTGATTTTCCCATGGTCTTCCAAGATACCCAGTGGATTTTCCTTTCCTCTTCAACTTGACCCCACTAGAAATTCCTCATGACTTTATTTATATCTTTCAGTAGAGACCAAGGGAGTTTGAAGACACCCATGCTATAAGTTGGCATTGCCTGCACAACTGCTTTGAGAAAGATTTCTTTTCCAGTTTGTGATAACCATTTGACTCGAAAACTGCTTAGCTTTCTTCTGACTTTGTCCAGTATGGACTTAAAAGAGAGGTGTCTTGACCTGCCAATTAGTGAGGGAAGTCCCAGATATTGTTCATAAGGAAGGCTAGATCTCACTCCTGCTATTTCTAAAATGATTTCCTGGTTTTCCTTTGGAGTGTTCTTGCTAAACTGAATGGAGGTCTTCTCTTTGTTTAAGCATTGGCCCGAGGCTTTTTCATAGGTGTTTAGCAAGAATATTAGCCTGCTCCACTCAAGGGAGTTTGCTTTGCAGAAAAGAAGGCTGTCGTCTGCAAATAGTAGATGATTTAGATGAACTCTACCTCTTGCAATGGGAACACCCGAGATAGCTTTGGAGGATTCTGCTTGGTTTAGCATTGAACTTAGGACTTCAGTACATAAAATGAAGAGATATGGAGACAAGGGGTCTCCTTGTCTAATACCTCTAGTAGGCTTGAAAGGATCTTGAGGAATGCCATTCAGAAGGATAGAGTATGAGACTGATTCCACACAATTCATGACAAGTCTGGTCCAGTTATCAGCAAAGCCCATTTTCCTCATGACTTCTCTTAGAAAAGCCCATTCAATACGATCATACGCTTTACTCATATCTAGCTTTAAGGCCATGTAACCCTCTTTCCCTTTCAATCTATTATTCATGGAGTGTAAAGCCTCGAAAGCTACAATGATATTATCTGTGATCAGTCTGCCTGGGACAAAGGCAGACTGTGTAGGGGAAATGATGTCTTGCAGTATAATTTTCAATCTGTTAGCCATGGCTTTAGAGACAATCTTATAAATCACATTACACAGACTTATAGGGCGAAAGTCAGAAACTTTTGAGGGACAATTCAACTTTGGAATCAGAGCTATGTAAGTATGATTAATAGAATCAAATTGGCCATCAGAATTGAGTAAGAAAAGAGCAGCATCACTGACCTTATCTCCTATCTTGCCCCAATGATTTTGGTAGAATGCAGGGGGGAAACCATCTGGTCCTGGAGAGCTTAAAGGGTTCATGCTAAAGAGTGCTTCTTCAACCTCTTGTCGAGTGAATTTCCTAGTTAACCTTGCATTCATTTCAGGGGTGACAGATCTATCTAGGTGCTTTAGGCATAGGGGAATGTTTTCAGGCCAGGAAGTATTGAAAAGACCCTTGAAAAAGTTCTGAAATTTGGCACTGATCTCTTCCTTTGTTACTGCCACTTCACCACCTCCATCTGAGATTTTACTTATGAAGTTTATTTTCCTTCTGTTTGAAGCACATTGGTGGAAGAATTTAGTGTTCCTGTCCCCTTCCTTCAGCCATTTCTGTTTTGCCCTTTGTCTCCATCTTTTGTCTTCCTCTTCAAGCATCTTGTCTAGTTCTTGTTTCTTTACCCTTATTTCCTCTGTAAGATCCCCATTGTTTGCCTTCTGAAGTTCAGATAATTGTTGTCTTTTGGCTTGTAGTTCCTTCCTTTCTCCCTTTGCTATTACCAGACCCCATCTGTTCAGTCTTTCCTGGCATCTGGCCAGACTTTTAACAGCCTGATCTAATTTGTTAGCTGCCAAGCTGCTTTCTTGCCAAACCTCTTCCACTATCTTTCTGCATTCCTCTCTGGCTGCCCAACAGGCTTCATATCGAAATGGCCTTTTTTCTCTTGTAAAAAACTGATGTCTAGAGACAATGGTTATAACAAGAGGCCTATGGTCAGACCTTTGCACAGCTTCTGAACTCACCAAAGTGTCTGGGAACATCTCTACCCATTTTTCATTTGCACATGCCCTATCTAGTCTTTCTTTTGTGAAGTGAGAGCCCTGCCTGTTATTACACCAAGTGTATTTGTCACCTATATAGCCGAGGTCTCTCAGCCCATTCAAAGCTAGGGAATTTCTAAAGGCTTCCATATGGGAATTTGGTCTCATTCTTCCCCCAAATTTTTCATCATTATGTAAGATTTCATTATAGTCACCAACACAAAACCATGGAGAATTATCTGTGGGTTTCACTGCCTTAAGTAAATTCCAACTGCCGCTTCTCTTGGCTGTCAAAGGATGTCCATAAAAGCCTGTCATGAGCCATGTGCCTAGATTACCTCTGATCTTGACAGAGATATGGAAATGGGAGTAGTTTATCAAAGATACCACCAACTCATCCTTCCACAATAGTGCTAGACCACCACTAGCACCCTTGCTGTCGACCACAAAACAATTTTTCATCCCTAATTTTTTCTTCACTTTCTCCATTTTTAACCTAGAGCACTTAGTCTCCATCAGGAAAATGAGACTTGGGGACTTTGTCTTCACCAAAAGGAGAAGTTCTTGAACTGTCCAGGGGTTCCCAAGCCCCCGGCAGTTCCAGCTTATGCACTTCATGGCTGTTGGTGGTGCTGACCAGCAGCAACCACCATTGTGTCATCCTTAAAAACACCAGAGCAGGGTAGAGTATACTTCTGTTTCTTATGAGCTTCTGAGGGTCTTTCCTCTGTTAGAACAGTATCCGAGTTCCTCTTTAGTGGTGTTAGCGTGTGTTTCTTTTGAGATTGGTCCTGGCTGTTATCAGTTGAGCCAAGGGTATGAGCCCTGGCTCGCCTCTTCCAAAGAGTGTTTTTCTTAACTTGAGCCAATTGATTAATCTTTTGGGACATAAACTGGTTTAGAGAGTTAACCTGGGAGGCTAAAGAAGGACCCTTGACTTTTTGAGAAGCGTCTGAGTGGCTGGTATAAGACATCTCCACATCTGCATGGGCTTCCGAGGACCCATTGTCCTTGTCAACTGATTGAACTTTAGAAACTGTAGGCTGTTCCTTTGAGGTTTCCTCGAGACTTTGTTCTTTTTGCATGTCAACTTTCCTATCCTGTTGATCCTCCTTTTTGGGCACCAGAGAAGTATGGGCTCCTGCTGCAAGATCCTGAAAATAAGGGGTCTGTTTTTGGTCAACAGCATGGCCTTCCTCTTCTACCTTTTCCTGCTGTTTGAAAGGTTGTTCATCGCTCCGGCCACTTCCTTCATATCTTTTTGTGGTTGTGCTACCAATCTTTGGAGGATTTGCACGGAGCCAAGGACCAAACTCATTACTTGGTTTACCATTTGATCCTCGAGGTCCTTTTTGGCAGCCTCCTTCCTTATGCTTTATAGAGCCACACTGAAAACAAAAGGAGGGAAGACGTTCGTATCTGATAGGCAACCAGTACTGCTTATCTTCCAACTTCAGCAGCCTTCCTCTGCACAGAGGTCTTGTGATATCTATCTTCACTTTTAAACGTAAAAAAGGACCCCATGCATTACCAGTTTCATCCGTATCTAGTTGAAGAACTTCCCCAACCCCGGACCCTATCTGCCTTCCTATCTCATGAGACATACTTACTAAGGGCATGTTATGGATTTGGATCCAGAACACCTCCGAGGAGAAAGCAAGATCTTCTTCCACAAGAATCCCTTCAAGATCTTCCATGCAAACTAAGAACCTATCGAAAGTCCAGGGCCTCCCCAGAAGAACCTTCTGTTTATCCTGTTGGAATTGAAATTCTACCAGGAATTTGTTTTGACCTATCTCTTTAAACTGTAACCAGCCCATAGTATTCCACACTTTAACCATTGTCGTTCTAAAAGCTTCTTTGTTGACCATTCTCTCAGAAATGATCAGGACCATGATGCAGAATTTTCCTTTTCCTACTTTTTTACTGACTTCAGCCTGAGGGATCTCCAACTCTATTCTCTCTTGTTCTGATAGCGAAAATCTTTTCCACATACTTTCCATATTCCTCTCCATTTCCCCCACACCCCCCAAGCAGGGACCTCCGATGCTCACGCAAAGACTAAAACCTCACCCTCTGAGAGGAGAGGACCGCACTATTCATTCCTCTTCCTGACCCTCGGATACTGGGCGTTATGTTGGTATCCCCAAATTTGTTAATATGAACAAATCCAATGAGGGGAAAAAAAAGGTTGGTGAAGGGGTCAAATTCAATCTGATAGGATCAAATCATGCATTATGGCCTAAAAAAGTGTAAGTTTTACGTGAAAAATCCGCCCAACAAAGTTTAAAATAAAACCAGTATCCTTCAAATTGATTATACGTAATTAATGTATTAAAACCAGAGGAAAGCTCTATAAGGCAATTTATGAACTTCCAAAAGGTGGTAAAAGGAAAAGGTTAATGCCCAGATGGGCAAGGTCTACATTGTCACTTTCCAGCTTTCCCCATTCATGATCACGCTTTCTTAAATTTTTACCGCTCTATAGAAATAAATAGAAAGGAATATATATATATAATTTTATACCAACAAACCATATTTTTGGGTTGTGTATGTCTTTTGGTGAAGGAATGCTTGTCACCTACTCCTTTTAAAGTTCCTAATCTCTTAATGCTTCTCAAAGTCTCTGAGAGAGAGAGAGAGAGAGAGAGAGTAGTAAAAGCTTTGAGCTTTGCTTGCTCTGTTTTGCTTCGTTTTGTGCCAATGGAGAGGCACAGATGCAAGCTCTGCTTCAGAACTTTTGCTAATGGCAGAGTTTTGGGTGGTCACATGAAGGCTCATTTGGCCACCCTGCCTCTTCTTGCAACTGTTTATTATGAAAGTGTTGTAACTTTTCTTTAAATCTTTGGATATGGTTATGACTGCTGTTGTCCAACAAATTCAAGATCGTAGAATTCATATTGGTTGGCCACTTGTGAATATCAAAGACTCGATTGCTTTTTCTCTACTGTTAAATATATATCACCCTCCCGAGCTCGATGCTTCTAAAGTATATTCATGTAAACTTTGTAAACATTTGGATGTTTATTTTCATGCAGCCTTACTGGCATGTTCCTTATGTTCATCGGCCTTTACTTTGTGCTCTGTGCTAAAGGGAAGGAAGGTTGCTACGCAGCAGATGACATAGAAAGTGAGTTCAATGCAAAGAAGCCTCTCTCAAGTTATTATGCCATCAGTAAATATGTATTTTTGTTCGTCTTTAAATGTAGAAGGAAAAAGGAAAGTAAGCAAGAAAGACAATAGTATTTTTGAAAATTTCTTATTAATGCAAACAACAGTATCTTTCATGAAAGATATCAAAGAGCAAGCATTGCATAATGCTCAACAATGTCCAAAGATGCATTAGTTCCACCATTTCTTCGGAGTTGTTCTCTACTGAAATTGTTGGCGAACTCCATCATCATTCTTCAGGTTGATGTGTGGTATACCAGGATATCATGTCTAATGTAATGTACAATTATCAAAACAATGATAGATGAAATAGAATTTATGTATCAAATAAGTTCTCTCAAACCTGCTTAAAAAGAAGAAAAAGGAATCCATTGTAAATACCATGGGTTTTGTTAATATTTTTCTTATGAAGTTCCTTATGTGTTCCTAACCTCATGTTGGTAGGGGTGTTCATCCGGGTTTTGACCCAGAACCCGGGTATACCCGGACCGGAACCCGGGTTTCAAACTCGGACCAGATTGGTCTGGGTCAGACCCAAGCCGAAACCCGGGTGGATCCGGGTTTTTGAAACCCGGAAAAAACCATTTGGTATTCAGGTATATTTGTTTAATCTAAAATTCTTCCTGTCAAATGGTTGTGGCTCAAAAGATTTATGCTGGAGAGACATTCTAAGCAAATTATAAAAACAAATAAATTGATATATCTTGATCCGCTATGTGAAATTATAAAATACTTTTGATCATGAAGTGGGTCTAAGAGATTATCTCAAACTACATCTCTTTACATAGATCTAACACCTTTTTAGAGAGAGTCTGGCTTTCAATATTAGTATCTGTCCCAAATATTTTTGTATTAGAAAGTGCTAGGTTGCTCTCAAATGTACCCCTAAGTTTGTCCCGTCCCATGGATCAAGCTCCAGTTTACAAGCAGATATTACCATCCTCAGTCCATGCTATCAAGTAGCTACTATTTGTATTTATATATTGACAGATTCTCTCCTTTAATCATGTTGGTGCAAAATGCTTTGCAAAATAAAAAATAGTGTGAGAAAAGTTTGTTTTAAGACGCGTTACAAATATTGATTTCCTTTAAGACTATTTTTGACACAAAGATTAAACTTAGTCTAATGGTCACGACTGATCACCACGCTTCTCCACCGAAGAACTCGCACAATTCAAAACCAAACTCGTGCGACTTTTGGCAGTGCTTGTGCACAGCCCACCCGCATAAATCATAAAATCACTCTCTTTATGCGTTCTTGAGGTTTTGAACCTCTTCCCACTTGTTCTAATCAATCATTCTATACAAAGGCAATCATCTACTTTGAGTTGTACTATAGATCCATTTTATTATAACTATAAGCCATAGCTCATAAACTTGTCATAAGTCTTCTTTTTCTAAAATAATTCATAATTTTCAAAAATAAATTCTTAAAATATTATTAATAATAAATATAATATATATTATTTTAAAGGATTGTGGTTGGCTTATACTTGTATATATTTGCCACCACATATCCATTGTAATATTCATTCAACAAAATATGCAAACATTATTTCAATATATTTTAGTATATAATTATATACTAGTTGTATTATATAATGAGGCTTTCTAGAAGTTTCTTGAAAAGCAAAAGCCAAATATTATAAAGAACTTCTATGCTGGTTGGCAGAAACCATCCTGGCTTTTGGTTTCTATCCCATTTAAGTCAATGCCGTGAATCCTAACTCTCCAATCTTGGGTTCAAGAGAAAGGTCTTCCTCCACAACCGACTCCAACTCCAAGTAGATCTCCAACTCTCATTGCACAGTAAGAAATGTGAAGCTATTGACTATAAAAAGGCAATGGATGGAGAACCTAAACTCGATGAGAACTCGTTTAAAAAACCTAGATTATATTAAAATCTAGACCTGTTGAATAACCCGTCTCACGAACCCAGATTACAAAGGAGGAATGCCACAAAGGTTGTGATTTACCTTTGATAAGTTCAAAAGTTCAATTAAGAACAAGAAGAGATAAACTCAACTCACAATGAATAAATTCATCAAATATCATAAAACTTCTGAAAATGAGGCTACAAAGAGTATTTAAACCAAAGCCTAATTAAAACCCTAGCTAAAATAAAGTCCCTTTTACCCAAAATGCCCCTGGATGAACAGTGTCGTGGCTACAGTAACCTCTTGTAACCCTAGTTTAATAAAATAATAACTTTCCCAACATGCCATTGCATAGGCCCCCTTAAGTCATTTCCGTAAGAAACCCAATTATTCTAAACTAATAAAATAAGTTCTTTAAATAATTTAAATAAGTTGAAAGTCTTCAAATGCCCAAAGCCTTTAAGTCATTTATTGCCCTTTCCATAACTTATCAAATGAATCAAAACTGAATTTTCATCCTTCAAGCCCTTGATCATGTAATTGGCTAATCTGGAACTTGCAACATATCTTTAAGACTAGGTCCACCTTGGTTCTCATCACATATTACAGTGGAATCTCCTCTCCCTAAACCCTGTAGACGTAGGCCAAATGTCGAACTACGTAAATCTGTGTTCATCTCTTCTTATTTTCTATGTATTTAAATACTGTTCACCGCTATGGATGTATGAAACGACACCGTACAGTCGCATCGGACCACTTCCGGGGGCTCCGCACTTCACAAATTGAGGCCTAGCCCATCTTAGCGTGTCTGAGAATGGATCTTTCTTCCCTTCCGGGCTGTGCTGTATTTGGGTGTTAATAGTGGTGCTATCTGTGGGATCGAGATTGTCTTTCAGAAGCGGAAGAAGGACAATTTCTCAGCATGCTAAATAATCTCCGAAGGAGCACAAATGAAAGTTTTACCCTTAATAAAAAAATAAAGATTGGTATCTCACATGCTGTTGTTAAGTACAAGAGATTCATATGAAACACTGAAGTCGCAAATTGAGTTTGCTAAATAACATTTTAAGGTCACCTTGTAGATTCTTAAAAGTCGCAGTAGAACTTGTTGACTAAAATCTAAGTTTTATATTGTGAGTTTGATCTTAAATGAGATTTGCGATGAGTCGTTGCTAACTTCATAGTTGTTCAAAAGACTTTTATATATAAAAAGTATAGTCTCTTGGTGGGTGCATGTTTTGTAAAGTTATTACACTTGAGAATGTGCAAGGAGAGAAATGGTCGTAAAACTTCACTTGAGAGTTGTGGTTTGATTGTTTTTTAGTTGACCATGTGATTTCTTTTTGTCATGGTTTTGCTCGTCGTGCACATGACACTAATGTGTTTTATGATCACGTGGCGTGGCTGATTTTTTTATTTATTTATTGTTTTATTTAAGCACACACATTCACTATAGATTTTGGAGTTATGGTGGAAAATGTATGTTGACAGACATAGATCGGTTCACTAACATGAGTGATCGCCTTTGGTGCTATAAAGAGATAGTGTGCAAAGATGAGTCAATGTGTCACTCGGTACTTGTCCAGAGAGGGATAAGTTGTAAGTCACAAAAGATATGTTGCCTTAGCGAGAGCTAAGAGGAGGTCTATCATATTTAAAAGGACTGTGCATGGTTACCCACAATCCCTGTAACCTCTGGTTTAGCCAGATGCTAGAACCTTTTTTGCATTTCGGATAACGAGCAAATGGAGAGACTCGGGTTAGGCGCTGAGATAGCGACTAGACAAAGATCTGTACAATATATTGAGATTAGATTTACACGCTTCTTTTTCGGAAAAAGAACTCCAATGTAATATGTATTTCATACTACATGTGTTTTTGCGACAAACAATAAATGTGAGTGAATGGATCTTAGCTTTCTCACAGTGTGAATCCTGTAGGTCATAATTGATGAACTTAATTTATTTATATCCTTAGGAGACTTTTGACTATGTCACGAGGTTGATGTTTCACTGTCTACTACTTTGGCATGTTATCTATGACCAGGAATGATACAGTCTAAAGAGAAATTGTTGGAAAAGTGACTGAGTTGAAACTAAATGACAGCGAAGGGAAGACTCTTTGGTAACACATCAACAATGGTGTGTACTCACTACTGGCAAGTTATTTTGCTTTTTGGAGTTGCAATATAGCTGTGAGTACATCATATTTTATGAAGATTGAGCATTGCTCTGAGTCATTAAGACTCGAGAGGGATTAGGAATGCTTAGTCTGATATGACTAAATGAGTCGGGTCATAATGAGACACTTTTAGAGATGTTGTTATGCTGGTCTTTTCTTAGAGAGATTTGGTATATTGCTCCCATTTTTCTTTTACATATGTGCTCGATGGTCGCACGACTTATTTGCCAGTATGGACAAGATTGATAATATATTGAAAGATGTAAGCCTGGGGTCTTGCCCATTATGTGTGAGTGAGAGAAGTAAGATAGGGGAACCTATATTAGGCACCCATTCCCCTTCTCTTGGGGGTCATGAAGTGGCTTTTAAGCCACTTCATGAGCTTGGATGGCTAGCCCTTAATGGTCAGCCGTGGGTTACACACATAGAGGGCCCCCCTTGTGGATTAGATACGTGCATCACAAAACAAGTTCCCTCTCTGATATGGTTATCTCTAGTCCCGGCATCTAGGCTGTGAAATTTGTGAGTGGTGCTCTGGTCTTACCACATAGCACACTCTACCATTAATACGGGATATTACGGATGAACAACAACGATGACGGAGAATCCGTGGAACAACTGCACTAGATCCAAGATATTTCTGGCGAGATAATATTCCTTCTACTGTGTACTTTGATCTAGTATTTCTAACAGTTTTCAAGGATGTGGCCTCACTAAGATTATAGACTAAGCTTAGGAGAACTAATAAATTTATTAATATGGATCCCAAAGTTTTTTGTTATACAATATTAGGCTTCTTAATATGGAATCCAAAGTGAAAATATAAGAAAAATCATTTAAGGTTGATGATCTATATGAAAAATAGTTGAGTGGTTTTATCGTCTAGACTTCATTGATTAAGAGTAAACTTATTTAAGGTCTTAATTATGTTATTATATGTTTAATGTGATGCAACAATCTCTAAATTTTACATGAAACTTAATAAACTAGATTACACCCTAGAATGAAAGATTGCATTCTAAAAATCACTTGATAGATTTTATGAAA
Organism: Juglans mandshurica; assembly: GCA_022457165.1. NCBI lineage: Eukaryota > Viridiplantae > Streptophyta > Magnoliopsida > Fagales > Juglandaceae > Juglans > Juglans mandshurica. The sequence continues at coordinate 8,530,493 of CM039632.1, read as the reverse complement.
AAAATAAATTCTAAATATTTCATTACAAAAATAATAATGGATGAATATAATTCCATGAAATATTATCATCATAAATTTGAAATTTATATTAAGTTGAGTTTTTTGAATTTTATTCTTACGCGTATGTACCAAATTATCGAGATCTAGTTTTATATAATATAGTTACGTTTTCTGAATTTTTAATCTCTTTTTTATTTTATATAAATGTGTCACACGATAGAAAAGTTGGCCCCTAAAAACAATTGATGGTTCCGCCACTGCTTCCCCATTAACAATCTATTTGGTGCATTAAGAAAGATATTTGCAAATATATTTAGTCATAAATTTGAAAAAATTGGTGCATTTTGGTTGGAAATTGTCTAAATATTATAACTTTGGAGAGATTTTTCTCTTGAAGGAAATGATCAGACTCTTTTTCTAAGAAACTCTTTTAACCATCTCCTCTAAAAAAAGCCATGCACCTGATCGAGCACTAGTCCTCCTTCCATCTCTCCCCCCACTTCTCTTCTCCTCCCCACATGGAATTCCTTCAAGTTTTAATTAGTTTTTTGTATTTTTTATGTTTTTTTTTTGCCTTTTCATAATGGTTGAATGTTGATCGACCGCTTTTGGGTCTCCAACCTACCATGCATCCCCAAACATCGATCTGCAATATCCAAGTGGCGCAAGAGACTCAAATACTGCCTCATCTCCACTCCGACGACGACGTGAGTTTTTGGCATTGAAGGAAATTTTAAGCCTATAAACAATGAAGGAAAATGATAGAATTAGGAGGAGGAATGAAGTGTAAAATCAGTAAGGGGAACATAAATATGGCAGTAAGCAGAGGTAATACAAAAGTGTGTAAACTATAAAAACGAGTCAGAGTGGATTGTCCTACACTAGTAGTACTTCCACGTAATAACTCTACCAAAGGCGATCTTATTACAAGAATAGCTTTTGGTACACTTGTTACAATTTTTATTGCCCAATAACCAATTTGATCCCAAGGTAAGGAATAACCAGTCACACCAAAAGATGCGGTGTTTTTGGCAAACTCGAATTTTTTCTAATCCAAATCGACTGCACTACTGCCAACAACTTTGGAAGGTCCCAATTAATGGTCATATAAGGTCACAATTGAATAATTTAAAATATATATTATTATTTCGCTTAATAAAAAGCTAATATTGACTTTACACCCATCCACCTTCAACATAATTAACTCACCTACTATGGGACTTAACCAATTCAAAGTATCATAATCAAAAGACCTTTTTTGTATTATTTAAGGCTAGCGTTATATATTATATTCTTGTCTCACATTCATATTGGCTGGGCTTCAGCAGGACAATGAGGCTCATCTCAACCCAGGCCTCACCATCCAACGGCCTCAGAGTCGCCCAAAGGGCCCAACCATCTAAGTCGTATCAGATGAATAAGGGCGCACAATGTTGGAAACCGGACGAATGGGGATAGATAAGACTCGCCGATTCTGACATCCTTGTGACACCTAGCATTAAAGGACCTACTCCGGCGAGTGAACGAAGGACACAGATAGCCCACCATTCTTTGACGAATGGGACCAGAAATGACCGCATTGCTAACCCATCGTTGGGACGCATCTTGGAAGCCACGCCACATTAAAAGCGCCGTCTCAAAAGCCACATCGCATTTAAAGCCTTCCGTCAGAAAATCACATCGCATTAAATAGCTAGACTAAAATAGCTATGGGCGGGACGACCAAACCTTGACATTGGGTACAAAATGTCCCCTCCTGAAACCTCGTATAAAAGCTAAACCTAGGTGCCAAAAACTCGCTTGGAGCTCAATTATTAATGAATTACTACTCCCTACACAAGTGATTGACTTAAGCATCGGAGGTTCCTGAACCACCCGGAGTCCACCTTCGTTTGGGCATACAAAACACGATGTTAACAATGGTGCCGTCTGTAGGATTCGACCTATAGACATTACGTGTCTTTTGTATGCTGGCGAAGACCTGTTCTCAGTGAACTTGAGGCTAGAAGTTTTATTAGAAGACATTGAAGCACGTTTTGTAGAGATGGAACAATTTGTGAAGATGCTGACCACACAAGCAGAAAGACTTCAGAAGGAGAACAAAGCCTTACGTGTAGACATTACCAAGCTACTTGAAGATACTGAGCCCAGTCACAATAGGAAGGGTGAGTCGCGAGGCATAGGAGGGATGGATGTCGATGTCGATGTCGATGATGATGAAAAGAAGATGCAGCATGAGTCGCGTGACCTCATGGGCAAGTACAAGGAGATGGCTAAAAAGGTGGGAGACTCATCCTCAGTAGACCAAATGCTCACTAGCACTAATTTGCCTAACAGTGCAGAAGTGATAGCCATGCCACTAATTTAGGTTTCCTTGGATAGACATGAATGACGGATCTAAGGATCCCCTGGAGCATCTGGATACTTTTAAGGCCCATATGACTTTACACAGATTCTTTGGGGAGATTGCTTGCAGGGCCTTCCCTTTGATCCTGAAAGGTGCAGCGCGAGCATAGTTCTCGTCTCTGGCATTGAACTCAATCTACAATTTTGAGAACCTAGCTCACCTCCTCATCGCGTAGTTCATGGCCAGCATGAAGAGAAGACGCCCGGTGGTTTACCTCTTGAATGTCAAGTAGCAAGAAGACAAGTGCTTGAAAGCATACCTGGCCACATTCAACAGAGCGCGCATGTCCACTATGAAAAAATTACCCTTGCTGCCCTCCTAGGCGGCATATGGCCTCGAAGCCTGTTTATGGCGGAGCTGGCCAGGAAGACTCCTACCATGCTGCGAGAGTTTATGGACTAGGCAGATAGATTCTTAAACACTGAAGACACGCTCTGATCATTGACAACACCAATAAAGATAGATTTGGAATGCCGGATAGGAAGCCAAAACGTTTGCCCAATCTAAAGCTGCAAACAAGACCAAAAGAGGATACTACGATCAAGGGCAAGACGACACCCACCCCCCGAGAGGACGGTGCACCCGGCCTAACCTTCCCTTAGGACTATTTACTCTCTATAGAGACATAAAAGGTTTCTTCGAAGGAGGAATAGAGTTAATCATAGAAATTTCTAATAACTTTAGAAAATTCTTATGCATGCAAAAAAACTCATGTCAAGTTTTGAGTACAAGTTGAGCCATATGGCTACTGTTATAGCAGAAACTTTCAAAATTGTTCTTTGCTGTAATTTTTGGTAAGGATGGAGTCAGAATGTCCACCTCTGACCTCCAATTCTGATTGGGGTCGGAGGTAAAAACCTCCTTTGACTTCGATCTGATTTGGGAGCTCAGAGCTCCGATCGAAGTAGAAAATGGGCATTTTCAGGCCCAGCTGCCATACTGTGAAAATGGGCTTTGATCAGCCCAATATCAACCCCTGTTTAATAATGTAAAAAAATAATTAAAAAAATCTAAAATACTGTAAAAAATAAGTAAAAAAGCTAACATTTAAATACAAGAACTAAATAAAACTACAAATCGCAAACGATAAATTTAAATTCTAAACTACAAATTGCAATAAATTTAGCACCAAAATATTGAATAATGTCATTAATTTCATTCAAATATGAAATAGCCACAATGCCTTGCATCAGTCTTGATAGTCCATGCATTTGAGTCGATGACTCGATAGTAATTTTCAATTTTCTTGCGTGAAGTTTAACTTTTATTGATTAGATGCACTATCTTTTCTTTAGTCATTTAACTATAAACTTCTAAACCATCAACCAAGTGATATTATGAACTCACCTCCACTTCTAACTTTGACGAGTTTTGCATGGTGGTAATCATCCCACGATGTCGTTGGTGCATCGGTCTCAGACTCTCAGTCATCTACAATTATTTTGGGGTTCACAACTAGGTCTACAAAATCATATAAATTATAAATTAAATAATGAAAACATTAAAATTCTGTAAATAATAATTTAGAATCATAAAGTTACTTGATTCAAGCCTATATCTCTTGACATCAATATTATCTACTCCTATGGGCATTGAATTTAACAAGTTCTATGTGCGAACGAGGGCCATGACGATAGTCAGAGACAATGAACTCCAATAAGCATCCAAGACACGACTCCGGTGCTAAACGCCGACTCAGAGGCAACCGTAGTGATAAGAATGACTAGTATATCCCTGGTTATTCGAGAAAGGATTGGGAACTTGCCAGAATTCATCTTCCACCAAGTTAATATTTGGAATGTATCACTAGATGTCTCGACATCTTCCATAAAGTAAAGCTCAACCTCAGGCTTACATTACATAATATTCATCGATGCACGGTTTTGATGATATCGCTTTAGCTGCAATAAATTTAAACTTTTTACATGTGTGTCATCTTAGGAAGATGTCGAGCCAAACGGGCGAGAAGAGCTACTACCTTCGATTGAAAACTGACTACTGCTATTGTAATAGCTATATAAATCAATGTTTTGAATACCGTACCAGACGCTGTACCGGTCAAGGCACTGGAACGAAATATTTCGGTACTGGTACCGTTTCGAGATAGCGTTTTGGGATAACATTTCGGAATAGTTGATATATAAATAAATTATACATAAATACATATATATAAATTATAAATAATATAGTCTGAATTGGGGGTTAAAAAATAAACTTGTAGTCTGAAAAAATGAAAAAAAAAACTAGCCGAAATTGAGGCCGGTACAGGCTGAAATTGAGGCCGGTACGTCTGAGGTATTTTGGCCGGTACGAAATAGATATAGTACCTGTACCGGCCGGACGACTGGTACGAAGAATTTTGGCCGTACCGGCCGGTACGGTACGAAATTCACAACAATGATATAAATCATTAGTATTACAATAAATCAATCCAATAAACATTTCAGCATCCTTATCACTGAGGACGTTCCTAATCTAATCATTTACAATCGCCATCTTATATCTGGAGTCAAGGATCGCAATCATAAATAATAATCTATTTATCTTCTCCACATCTCCCAAATATTTATTATATTTGTATTTCATCCTCATAGCCATTTTATTCAACAAACCCACACTGTTAGCACAACTCTCTTGCAAGTGGTCATAAAGTCCCAAGAACTCATTGAAGTACATGTTCGTAGTAGGATATTTTGTCCCAGATATCCGTATAGTTATGTCATAAAATAACTTCAAAAATTGAACAAAGTACTTGACATTGGCCCAATCAACTGTGTCCAGCGCACCGAGCCCTCTTCTCCCCCCAGTTGACTCCAGCAAAGCATACCTCATGCCCCTATCCCCAACCTCCATCCCCTAGAATGTTGTTTGGTACTTCTGCGCTACATCCAACATCATGTATGTAAAGTTTCATATAGTCGGAATGTCCAGTTGCAGCATATTGGAAGATGAGATCTCAAGTTGTTCGGCTATTGTCTTAAACTGGCAGAGTCATTGGAGGGAAGCCCTCACATATCTCACAGGGTTCTGAACTTTAATAATGGAGTCATCAACCTCATTGAACCCTTCAGAAACTATGAGCTTGATGATATAGTCACAACATAAAAAATGAATAATCTGGTTCTTATGAATGACATCCTCCTTTACCATCGTATTCCGCCGGAACCAATCAATGGTAGTGTCATTCACACTGGCATTATCAACTGTGATACAAAGTACTTTTCTGATCCTCCAATCCTTTATACAATCATCCATATTCTTGCGAATGGATGAGCCCTTTTGATCAACAATTTCTTTGAAGCTGATAATTCGCTTCTACAACGTCTACTCATTATCAATAAAGTGGGCTGTGATACACATGTAGCCCACATTCTGTATGTAGCTTTATGTATCAATCGTAAATGACACTCTTTGGTTAGTGGCGGCAAACATTTCCTTCATCACTGCCTTCTCCTTGGCATGCCTTTTCAAACAGTCACGAATCAAAGTATACTATGAAGGCATGGGAAATCGTGATTCTAAAGTGTGCCCAAATTTGTGGAAGCTTGGCTTGTCAACGGTGGTAAAAGGCATCTCATCAGTGATGATCATCTCCGAAAGAACATCCATCAACATCTTCTCACTGTATTGAGGGATTGATAGCTTCTTAATCTGTGTGTCATTAGTGGCCACAGAAATCTCGTAACTTAGCTTCGTCTGGTTAGTTGCTACCAGCTCTTTGTGTATCTTATACCGCTGGCAGTCCGTAAGATGTGCTATTAATACTAACGTGCCTTGCTTCTTTGGCCTCAACATTCATCAACTTATTCTCCTCATTAAGCATATCAATGTCTTCTAGATCTATTGGGACTTGACTACTTACACAAGAGGTAGCTGCTCTATATGGGGGTCTACGGCCTGAAGTACTAGTTGTGGAGAATCGCAGTGAGAATGAGATGGTGTAACATCCATAATTTGAACAAATAAACTAAAATAATTAACTAACAACTGTCATTTAAAATGTTATGATAATTATCTACAAATTGGAAACACATTGAAAAGGAAAAAACATATGTGTCTAGCTGTGTTTGTAGTTTTAAAAATAAATAAAACAAAAAAAAGAACGTCTGCTCGAGCCATACTCGAGCGAACAATCTGTGCGATGTTAGCTTGAGCCACACTCGAGCAAAGGCTCGATCTAATAATGTGTGTGATGTTTGCTCGAGCCACATTCGAGCAAAGGTTCGAGCGAACAATCTGTGTTACGTTCACTCAAGCGCCACTCGAGCGAACAATCTGTGTTACGTTCGCTCGAGCGCCACTCGAGCGAACATCACTTGGAACAAAAAACTCGATTTTTAGAAAACCTAAATCCCCCAATTCTTAAATTTAACAGCCTAAAAATTGAAATCATTGAAATGAAAACAACAAAGAAGTTCAAATGAATAACTAATCATACACATTTCACAAAGGGAGTTGCAAATCACATTTTACAATTACTTGGAGGAACAAAAAAACTATTGGAGAAGGAATTTATAAATTATTCTTACAATTACTTCGGTGATGGCATAGTCGTAGCAGACTGTGGCCCCAGGTGATGACAGACAATGTTTGGAGCTCAATTGAGTTGTGTGAAAGTGAATCACTAGGGACTTTTATGTGAAAGTGAGGGGGGAAGAAGGAGGGTCCTGCGTTTTCGATCCCTTTCCTTCACGAAACATCGTCGTTCCGCTTCAAGCGAAATGACATCGTTTACTTACTTGATGAAGACAAAACGTCAGCAGGGCCTATGAAACGACGTCGTTTTTCTTAAAGTGGAACGACGCCATTTTGATCATGTGTATTTTTTAAAAAAAACTTTAGAGTTAGGAGTTAGGACTAGTTCACATGGGCTTCGACTCCAAACTCCGACTACTGGAGTCGGAGTAACTCCCACTATTCAAATTTCACAAAACTCTGATTTCGTCGGAGTCGAAGCCTCGTCGGAACTCAAACGGAGTTTAGAGGTCAGAAATTTTCCCACCCCTAATTGTTGGCTAACAAAGTTCTAGGAAGATCTCGCGAACTCCATCACCATTCATGTATATACCATTGGTTTTGTTAATATTATTTTTGGTATTCCTAACGTCCCCATCATGTTGGTATTAAGCTGTTTTTGGTGAATCTAATTGTTGTTTCTTCCCACCCAACAGTTGTGAGATAATGATAAGTTTACTACCTCCTACCATCTATTTACTACTCCCTTTATTTTTTCAAATTTTTTTATTAGTGAAGTCTGATTTTTTTTTAATTTTTTCTTAATGATTAAGGATGTTAAAAAAATATTTAAAAAAATAATTAAAAAAATAAAAATTTCAAATACACTATAGAGTAGTATACTATGAAGTAGTAAATGGGTGGTAGGACCTAGTAAGCCTATCATTATACTTGTGGCTCAAAAAGTTTCTGCTGAAGCATTAAAAGGAATGTGACAACAAAACATGCAAGTTTGAAACGGCCGACAAGCAAGGTATCGTAATAACTTTATCCCTATAATATGATAAAAACTAAACCTTTGCTTCAAGCTAGCTTGCTTGCTACCTTATTATAAGTATCGCAACTCCAACTCTCCAATCTTGATCAAGAGAAAGGTATCGTAAGAACTTTATTCCAAGATACATTTCCTAGCCTCTTGAATAATTTCTAAAAGTATTTTGGCATAACTAGTATCTTGACATGAATAAGCAAGGTATGGTCAGATCGAACTTTATTCTTACGATGTAATAAAAGTTAAACCTTTGCTTTAAGCTAGCTTGCTACCATATAAGTATCACGTACAACTCCAACTTTCCATGCATTCTTCGCTTCACGAAGAGGTCTTCTTCCACTAGCTTTACTTTCGTTCTTCCTCTTTTACCAACCATCTCGAACACAGTTATGGTGAAGGTTGAGGCAGAAATTAATTAGCATGTATCAGCGGATCAAGAAGGCCGTTGCATTGCAATAACCAAATTGGAAGTAAGGTAATTATTGTTCATTCACATAAACTTATAAGAGGCAGACCAAAAATGTTGTTGTGCTCCGCTTCTCTTGACTGCATATATACTTCCATCGTTTCCCAGTCAATTGCTGCATGCTAACATTATTTCCAGTCAGTTATTGTATAATTCCACGTAGGGTTCAAATTGCTCTGAGGCAGATAAAAAAGGTCATTGCATTGCAATTACCAAATTGGCAGCAAGGTTATTATTGTTTTTCAAATGGGGCAAAGATTTATGGTTTGCAGTTTTGAGTCTGAGGAAGTACTGAAATCACATATTTTAAGTTAAAAGAAAAAAATAGTAACATTGGACTCGGATTTGCTTATAAACTTATAATGTTCTTACTTTTTATAATATTCTAATGAGATTCCAATTGTATCATTGACTAGCCCTTTTGGAGTATACATCATATGGCTTAGGCCTTCTAAGGGGGCGTTAAAAATGGCATCAAAACTTATTCCAACCAGAAATGTGAGATTTGAGCCATGCCATGGACGTAAATTGTGATACTCTATTATGATAAGTGATAAGGGTATGTAGTATGAAATCCCACATTGCTTGGCAATGTGAATGTTTTGCTCTTTATAATGTTTCAATGAGGTTCTAATTATATCATTGACTAGTTCTTTTGAAATATAAGTTTTGGTTTTGAGCCTTCTATTGGGGCATTACATGATGCATTTGTTTCAATTTAGTTATTTGAAGAAAAAATTATGTATTCTCCTCAGTTTTGTTTTGCAATCAGTATACCAAGTGATATATATATATATATATTATTTAGTGCAAAGGTGTAATATTATTTTCCATGCAGCTTCATTTTTCAGATTTCCAGGACTATTACTCTTTTGTGTGGAAAACAGAGAGGCCATGAACATCACTTGGATGGATCTGAACCTCTATAATGCTGCAGCAAAAGGCAACATCTCGTATTTTAAAGAACATAGCTTTTTACAGCCACTTGATCTAGAATCCTTTTTAACACCAAACAAAAACACAGTCCTCCATATTTTCATCACAACACTAAAAAATCAAAGAGAATCAACATATCAAAAGAACTTCGTGGGAGATATACTCAACTTGTGTCCCTCACTTTTATGTCAAGTCAATGTCAAAGATGAAACTCCATTACATGTCGCAGCAAGGTATGGGCACGCTAATATCTTTGAAGTTCTGATTGAACGTGCAAAATATCCACATCATCACGATCTTCGAAGCAGGGCTAAAGCAGTCAGGAAGATGCTTAGGATGGTGAACAAAGAGAAAGACACAGCCTTACATGAGGCTGTACGTTATAATCACCTTGAAGTTACAAAACTTTTAATCAAGGAAGACCCAGATTTTTCATATACTGTTAATGAAGTTGGGGAGACTCCACTCTACATTGCCGCTGAGAGAAACAATGAAGAATTGGTGAAGGAAATTCTGCACAACTGCAAATCACCCACTTATGATGGCCCATTAGGTAGAACGGCTTTGCATGCTGCAATTCTTTGGGATAACAGAGGTACTGCATTTATAGCTGTATAAATGAATTTATCGGACAACATGAAATATTTAATAAATATTGCAGTTTTTTGGGATAGCAGAGGTACTGCATTGTATCTATCTCGATATATCTTCCTATCTAAACCTTAGAGTCTGATGAAGAATTCCAGAGAATTTAAATCCCATAAATTCTATCTCCTAAAAAGTCATCCTTGTGTCGGTTACAAAGTTATTACAGTACTTAACATGTATTCAAATTCTTTGTAGAAATGACCGAAAAAATTCTGAAAAAAATTGGAGGAGCCATAACTAAAAAAGAAGACCAAGAAGGTTGGACTCCACTACACTTGGCTGCAGACTCAAATAGTTGGAAGCCTACACAGCTGTTGCTAGAACATGATCCACAAGTAGCATACATGAAAGACAAAGACGGGAGGACAGCTCTTCACATTGCAGCTCATCGTGGCAACAATCGGGTCATGGAAAGTATTATAGGCATGTGTCCAGATTGTTGCGAATTGGTTGACAACAGAGGCTGGAATGCGTTGCACTTTGCGGTGGAGGGCAATTGGCCAGATTCTGCAGTGGAATTGATCCTTGAAAATTCATCTTTCAGCAATCTTTTGAACGAAAAGGACCACGAAGGGAACACTCCTCTCCATCACCAATATTCCTGCTGTTTCGAGTACGGGAAGAAGAATCTCATGGATGACCCCAGAGTAGATAAGATGGCCTTCAACAAAAATAACCATAATGCTTATCAAGTCACTTTAACTAGTGGAAAGTTTTCGGAAATAGAGGTAACGTCCCAATCGATCTGTTCTCTTTCATCCCACCAAAATGGAACACTAATTAATTAGTTACAAGTTTATTGGTTTTTTTCCTTGGAAAATGTAAAAGTGGCAAAGTTCATGCTTTCATTTGTTTTTGTTGGTCCTGAAATTGAGGTATAGGATATCTAACATGTTCTCTGGGTAGAACTAGATTGACCTGGTCATTTCCCAATAAGCATGCAGCGCGACCGATTCAAGCCTAATGTGGGTTTACAACCCATGATTGTGATTTCACTGCTGCTCTCGGCCCTCTCCCCCGATCAAACCTGTCAAATACCTTTTGTTTCATAAATTTGGCAGAGACTTCAAAAACTATATATTTCATAAAGAAAAAATGCTAGTATTATTTCTATATCTTGATAATTACGACTTTGTTTATCACAAGCTAAGTGGAAAATACTATTACTCACATTATTCAATACACTACAAATTTGATAGTCGAAGGAAATTTGGTTTAAATCGCATCTTTCGAGAAGGGTACCCTTCGAGGAACTAAAGTTGATAGAAGATCTGACAAAGGACTCGAAGAAGAAGTCGCAGGCGAGGATGAAATTGTATTTGGAGAAAGCAGCCGAAGCACACTTGGTAGTGGCTGCCCTCATCACAACCGTGACCTTTGCAGCAGCTATAACCATGCCTGGTGGTTTTGTTGGTACTGTAGGTGACACACATTATGAAGGCTCTACAGTTTTGAGGAGAAATTTTATTTTTAAAGCGTTCATTATCACTGGTGCCATATCCTTGGTACTATCTAGTTCTGCTGTTGTTATTCATCTTCTCATGCCACTTTTGTTCAGATATTCTGATCAATCTGATGAAACTCGCTACACTTTTCTCAACATGGCCTTCTGGTTTATTTTGATGGCCATGGGAGCAATGATGCTGGCATTTATCACAGGTGCATATGTTGTATTAGGACATTCCTTAGATGTTGCCATTACCACTTGTATTATTGGGTCATTCTTTTTCCTAATCCTCTGTTGTATGTGTGGAATGTATAAGAAGCATCTAGGTTTAGGTAGATATATATCTATGAAGTACAAGATGCTTAAAAGATGCATTAAAAGTTGGCTATGACCATTTCGTGCAGTGTAAGGTGGACAGTTTCATCAATATCGGGAAGTCCCCTATTTAGGTTTAAAGTCTCAAATGGATGAATAAACTCTATATTCTAATGCCTTGTTTTTGGAAAGTTTGATTTTAATTTTGAATTCTTTTAAATTTTTACCTTTCAAAGACTTTTTATGCTATTATTACTTTTTAACATATGACCTGTCCTGTACGAGTAGATATAATACATGGCAATTTCTTGATAGATCACGTGCAACTTCCTTTCTTACCCAAACAAGTTACTAGCACATTTTCCAGAACGTTCACCAATTATCCCAAAGGAAAGCAAGCATTCCCAAAACACTTACTTTATGTTGCAATACCAAAAGATACAGCAAATTAGTACCAAAATCATTCTTAAAAAAACACTGATTTCCAAATAATGAAGCCTAAGTTGTTTACAAATGTTCACATGGGCTGAGAATTTGTTCTAAGGAAAAACCAAAAGAAGAGGGAAGGAAAATATTCAAAGTTATAATATTGGGTTATATTTGGAAACGAAAAGCTTAAGAAAACGACCAAACAGGGCAGCTTTCAAAATTATCTTTCAAGTCCATCTTGAGTATTGCAGAGTCTGGTCCACACCGCTCGAGCGGAATCTCTAGCCGTTCGATGGCACAGATTATGGATACTGGAGAATGTAGATAGAGGATTACCTCTATGGGAAGAGACTTCATCTTCCATTATTGGGGAAGAAGTCAGACAGCTTGTCAGTAGCTGATTGGAACCTGTTGGATCGTTAGGTTATGGGGGTTATTCAGCTAACCTTGTCGAGATCTGTTGCACATAACATCATCAAGGAGAAGACGACAGCGGATCTCATAGCGACTTTGTCAAGTATGTATAAAAAGCTGTCAGCAAATAACAATATACATTTGATGAAAAAGTTATTCAATTTTAAGATAGCAGATGGCAGATGGTACATCTGTTGCACAACATCTGAATGATTTTAATACTATCACAAATCAATTGATGTCTATTGAAATTGAATTTGATGATGAGATACGTGCACTGATACTATTGGCATCACTGTGAAATAGTTGGGAAGCCATGAAAATGACTGTTAGTAATTCTACCGCTAAGTCAAAGTTGAAATATGATGATATTCGTGATTTAATTTTTGGCTGAGGAGGTGCGCAGGAGAGATTCAGGCTAGGCCATGGGTTCGAGTTCAACACTGAATGTTAACTCTTGGGGGAGAGCACAAGACAAGAACTCAAACAGAGGCAGATCAAAATCAAATAACAGGGGCAAGAGCAAGTCAAGGCCTGGTTAGCAGGCAACTTGCTAGAATTGTGGCAAAGCTGGCACATAAAGAAGAATTGCAGAAATTCCAAAAAGATCGAGAATGATAGTGCTAATGTGGTAACTGAAAAAGTATAGGATACACTATTGCTTGCAGTTCATAGTCCAGTTGATGACTAGATACTTGATTCAGGGGCTACCTTTCATACATCTTCATATCGAGAGATAATACAGAACTATGTTGCAGGTGAGTTTAGGAAGGTGAACCTGGCTGATGAAGAGGCTTTGAACGTAGTAGGGATGAGAGACATTGACATTGCACTCCCTAGCAAGAACAAATGGACCTTGCAGAAAGTTAGACACATTCCTGAGTTGAAGAATAATCTCATTTCTATTGGGCAACTTGATGATTGTGGCCATTCAGTAGTATTCTCAGATAGCACCTGGAAGGTCACCATAGGGGTATTGGTAATGGCTCGGGGTAAGAAAATCGGTACACTCTATATGACTATTGGTTTGAATAAATACTATTGCTACTACCATTGCAGAGAGCACAACAGATTTGTGGCATTGTAGGCTTGGCCATATGAGTCAGAAGGGCATGAAAGAAGAATGTGTGAGAGTTGTATTATGGGGAAACAGAAGAATGTCAGTTTCTTGAAGAGTGGCAGAACACTGAAGACAAGAAAACTAGATATTGTGCAAACAATGTGTAGGGACCTTCCGCAGTGACATCCCTTGGAGGTTCTCGTTACTGTGTTATGTTCATTGATGACCACAGGAGGAAGGAATGGGTCTATTTTTTGAAGCATAAATCTAGTGTATTTAATGTGTTTAAAACTTGGAAGGCCATGGTTGAGACAGAGACAGACTTGAAACTGAAATGCTTGAAGTCTGATAATGGTGGTGAGTATATTGATGGTGGGTTGAAGGAGTACAATGCAGCTCAAGGTATTAGAATGGAGAAGACCATTCCTGGGACACCACATCAAAATGGAGTTGCTGAAGGGATGAACAGAACCATAAATGAGCATGCTTGAAGCATGAGGCTGCACGCTGGGCTACCACCTACTTTCTGGGTAGATGCAGTCAGCACTGCAGTCTACTTGATAAACAGAGGGCCATCAGTTCCGTTGGATTGTGGATTACGGATTGCCTGAGGAGGCTTGGAGCGGGAAAGAGATCAAATTTTCTCACCTTAAAATTTTTGGTTGTCTTTCTTATGTTCATATTAATTCTGATGCTAGGGGTAAACTTGAAGCAATGTCAAGTAAATGTTATTTCATTGGCTATGGAAACGAGGCATTTGGATATCGTTTCTGGGATGATCAGGGTTGAAAGATTATAAGAAGCAGGAATGTGATTTTCAATGAGAAGATTGTGTACAAGGACAAGTCCAGTACAGTTGCTGAAGTAGCTCCTCTAGAGTCTGCATTTGTGAGATTGGATGACCTACCAGAGGCCATAATGAAGTGCAGAGATGTGAGTGACAGGGTGAGTGGGTCCAGTACACCCATTCCTATTATTCCGCAGTCAGATCAAGAGCAGTCCACTCCTACAGTTGCAGCTCGCAGGTCAGTTGGGACTATTCATCCTCCACAGCGTTTCTCACCTACTTTGAATTATATTCTGTTGAGAGATGGTGGAGAACCGCAGAGTTACCAAGAAACCTTGCAAGATGAAAATTCTAGCAAGTGGGAGTTAGCCATGAAGGATGAGATGGATTCCTTATTAGGGAATCAGACATGGGTGTTGACAGAACTTTCATCAGGGAAGAAGGCATTACACAACAAATGGGTGTACTGGGTGAAGTCTGAGCATGATGGCAGTAAGAGGTACAAGGCCAGGCTTATTGTAAAGGCTTTTAACAGAAATAAGGCCAGGCTTGTTGTAAAGGCTTAGGTAAAGATCACAACCATCAGGTTAGTATTAACTATGGTTGCTACTGAGATTTATTTCTTTAACAATTAGATGTGAAGACAGATTTTCTTCAAGGAGACCTTTAAGAAGACATCTACATGCATCAACCTGAGGGGTTGTAATACAGAGAAATGAAGGTTCAGTTTGGAGACTGAAGAAGAACTTGTATGGCCTCAAGCAAGTTCCTAGACAGGGGTACAAGAAATTTGACAGTTTTATGTGCAGTGCCAAGTATATCAGATGTCAGGCAGATCACTGTTGCTATGTCTGGCAATTTGACAATTCTTACATTATTTTGTTACTATATGTGGATGACATGCTTATTGCAGGGGCTAGTATTAATGGTATGAATAATCTGAAGAAGCAGATGTCAGAGTACTTTGCAATGAAGGATTTAAGAGCTACAAAGAACATCCATGGCATGAGAATTGTCAGAGACAGAGTCAGGGGCACGTTGAGACTCTCACAGGCTAAGCATGTGAAAAAGGTACTCAACAGGTTCAATATGGACAAGGCCAAGTCAGTTGGCACACCCTTGGACAGTCACTTCAGACTCATCAAGGATCAATTACTAAAGTCAGAGGAGGAACAAGACTACATGAATAAGGTTTCTTATGCCTCAGCTATTGATTCACTTATGTATGCTATGGTTTGCACTAGACCAAATATTGTCCATGCAGTAGGAGTTGTGAGTAGATACATGAGTAACTCGTGAAATCAACATTGGGAGGCAGTGAAGTGGATTCTGAGATACCTAAAAGGCTCTTCATAAACGTGCTTGTGTTTCTCAGGAGAAAGCTTAGAGGTGTAGGACTATGTTGATGTTGATTTAGCTGGAGATATTGATAGCAGAAAGAGTACCACATGGTTTGTTTACGCTTTGGGTGGTACTGTAGTTTTAGGGGGTTCCAATCTACAAACGGCAATTTCTTTGTCTATTACAAAAATTGAGTATATTGCAGTTTCAGAAGCTGCAAAGGAGATGGTTTGGCTACAGGGCTTCTTGGAGGAAATGGGTAAAAAGAATCAGAAGGGTACTCTCTACAGTGATAATTAAAGTGCCATATTCCTTGCCAAGAACCCAGCATTCCATTCAAGACTAAGCACATTCAGATACTTGCATCATTGCTGTATGACTACTGCATATATACTTGCATCATTTTCCAGTCAAATATTGCTGCATGCTAACATCGATCATTTCCAGTCGGTTGCTACATAATTCCAAGTAGAAGGGCTATAAGCTTTCTTCCAATTCCAAGAGTTTAAAATAAAATGGCGTTTTGCAAATGCATGGGGGCAAAGATTTATAATGGTTTGTGGTTTTGAGTTTGAATTAAGAAGATACCAAATCATATATTTTAAGTTCTTTTGAAAAAAAAAAAAAGAGTGTCCGTGGTGTTTGGCTTATAAGCTAGGGGTGTTCAACATGATCCGGATCTAGATATCCGGCCATAACCGGATCCGGATCCGTATCATCTCTATCTTTAATAAGAAGCATGAGTATAGTGGATTAGGTGCAAAGAATGTACTTTGATTACTATAAAATTGCATTCAGTAGATTTGTTTTGTTCTGTTGGGTTGGGTTATTGGGATGTTTTTAGACTTTGTGGTGTCTTAGATTAGTTTTACTAGAGTAGTTGATGTGAATTAATGAGTATATGTTTTATAGAAAACTTTGGAGTATATATGCCATGTGGTTACAAGATTATTTTAGGTGACAAGAACGAATTCTCTAGACCTTCGAGTACGGGGTGTTACACAAAACTTGGCGTACAAGAGATTAATGATGATGGAGTTTGCAAGATCTTCTTAGAAGTTTGTCAGCCAACAATTTCAGCAACGATCAATTTCGAAAGTTTCTGCTATATCGGTAGCCATATGGCTCAATTTGTACTCAGTACTTGAGATGCATTTTTTTGCATGCAAAAGAATTTTCTAAAAGTTATCATAATTTTCTATTGCTTAACTCCATTCCTCCTTCCAAGAAACCTTCTACCATCTCTATAAAGAGTAAGTAGTACTCAACCCATGTAAAAAATAACTAGAACAACACAAAGGTCATCACGATTCTGCAAAAACATTTTAAAAATGGCTAAACTTATGCATCTTAGAGCCTTGTTGAGCATTATGCAATGCTTGCTCCCATCTAATATCTGATCTCACAAAAGATAGTGTTGTTTGCATTAATCATAACTCTTAAAAAATACAAAAATAATGTTGTCTTTCTTGCTTACTTTTCATTTTCCTTCTACATCTAAAGATAAACAAAATTACATATTTGCTAATGACATACTAACTTAAGAGAGGATAGGCTTCTTTGCATTGAACTCACTTTCTATGTCATCTGCTACATCGTCCAACGTCCACTCATTATCAATAAAGTGGGTTGTGATACACATGTAGCCCACATTCTGTATGGAGCTTTATGTATCAATCATAAATGACACTCTTTGGTCTGTGGTTGCAAACATTTCCTTCATCACTGCCTTCTCCTTGGCATGCCTTTTCAAACAGTCACGAATCACACTATATTGTGAAGGTATGGAAAATCGTGGTTCTAAAGTGTGCCCAAATTTGTGGAAGCTTGGCTTGTCAACCATGGTAAAAGGCATCTCATCAGTGATGATCATCTCTAAAAGAACATCCATCAACTTCTTCTCACTGTATTGAGGGATTGATAACTTCTTAATCTGTGTGTCATCAGTGGCCACAAAAATCTCGTAACTTAGCTTCGTCTGGTCAGTTGCTACTAGCTCTTTGTGTATCTTATACCGCTAGCAATCCGTAAGATGTGCTATTAATACTAATGTGCCATGCTTCTTTGGCCTCAACATTCATCAACTTATTCTCCTCATTAAGCATATCAACGTCTTCTAGATCTATTTTGACTTGGCTACTTACACATGAGGTAGCTGCTCTATATGGGGGTCTACGACCTGAAGTACCAGTTGTGGAGAATCGCAGTGAGAATGAGATGGTGTAACATCCATAATTTGAGCAAATGAACTAAAATAATTAACTAACAACTGTCATTTAAAATGTTATGATAATTATCTAAAAATTGGAAACACAAAGGAAAAAACATGTGTCTAGTTGTGTTTGTAGTTTTAAAAACAAATAAAACAAAAAAATGAACGTCTGCTCGAGCCACACTCGAGCGAACAATCTGTGCGATGTTAGCTTGAGCCACACTCGAGCAAATAATGTGTGATGTTTGCTAGAGCCACATTCGAGCAAAGGTTTGAGCGAACAATCTGTGTAACGTTCGCTCGAGCGCCACTCGAGCGAACATCATTTGGAACAACAGACTCGATTTTTAGAAAACCTAAATCCCCTAATTCTTAAATTTAACAGCCTAAAAATTGAAATCATTGAAATGAAAACAACAAAGAAGTTCAAATGAATAACAAATCATACACATTCCACAAAGGGAGTTACAAATCACATTTCACATTTTACAATTACTTGGAGGAACAAAAAATCTATTGGAGTAGGAATTTATAAATAATTCTTACAATTACTCCGATAATGGCATAGTCACAGACTGTGGCCTCAGGTGACAACAAACAATGTTCGGAGCTCAATTGAGTTGTGTGAAAGTGAATCACTAGGGACTTTTATGTGAAAGTGAGAGGGGAAGAAGGGGGGTCCTGCGTTTTAGATCCCTTTCCTTCACGAAATGTCGTCGTTCCGCTTGAAGCAGAACGACGTCGTTTGCTTGATGAAGATAAAACGTCAACAGGGCCTTCGAAACGACGTTGTTCCTGTTAAAGTGGAATGACGCCATTTTGATCATGTGTATTTTTTTAAAAAACTTCAGAGTTTGGAGTTAGGACTAGTTCACATGGGCTCCGACTCCAAACTCCGACTACCGGAGTCGGAGTAACTCCCACTCTAACTTCGAATTTCGCAAACTCCGTTTCATCGGAGTTGGAGCCTCCTCGGAACTCAAACGGAGTTCAGAGGTCAGAAACTTTCCCACCCCTAATTGTTGGCTAACAAAGTTCTTGGATGATCTCGCGAATGCCATCACCATTCATGTATATACCAATGGTTTTGTTAATATTATTTTTTGTATTCCTAACGTCCCCATCATGTCGGTATTCAATTGTTTTTGGTTAATCTAATTGTTGTTTCTTCCCACCTAACGGTTGTGAGATAATGATTAGCTTACTACCTCCAACCATCTATTTACTACTCCCTTTATTTTTTTAAATTTTTTTATTAGTGAAGTCTTGTTTTTTAAAATTTTTCTTAATGATTAAGGATGTTAAAAAAATATTTAAAAAATAATTAAAAAAATAAAAATTTCAAATACACTATGCAGTAGTGTACTATGAAGTGGTAAATGGGTGGTAGGATCTAGTAAGCCAATCATTATACTTGTGGCTCAAAAAGTTTCTGCTGAAGCATTAAAAGGAATGTGACAACAAAACATGCAAGTTTGAAACGTTCGATAAGCAAGGTATCGTAATAACTTTATCCCTATAATATGATAAAAACTAAACCTTTGCTTCAAGCTAGCTTGCTTGCTACCTTATTATAAGTATCGCAACTCCAACTCTCCAATCTTGATCAAGAGAAAGGTATCATAAGAACTTTATTCCAAGATACATTTCCTGGCCTCTTGAATAATTTCTAAATGTAACGCCTTGTCCCCGAGGGTCTGGAGAGTTAACTCATATCACCTAAAAATCATTTCCAAATAATACTTTTAAAAATAAACCAGAGTCTCCATAACGTATTAACATATTTGTTCAATACAAATATCAATGTTCCTACATAAGGGCACATCAGTGGTGTCTCAATGATATACATAACTTTTCTACAAAGACTAGAAATATTTATTACTCAACATATCAAAGCCACATAAAATATCAACGCTACCAAAGACTCCCCAAAAGTCATTGTACCCTAAGGCACTTAGTCTTCTATGATCCACAAAGCTTGCAAGTACTCTCTATTCCCGATTCTCAGCTGTTGCATCAAAGTTATCTGAAATATATTATGGAGATAGGGGGTGAGTTATCCACAACTCAGTAAGCAGAGAACATATGCTAATATGTAAACATGAGCCATTTTTAAAAAGTTTGGTATGCAGAAATAAAACGTTTCATTTTCATATACACATCTCAAAGCGTGTTATCAGAAAATCAGAGCGACGATTAAATCCTTTCATACTCATAAACCATTTTCATCTTAAAAGGAAAACCATTTTGGCATAACATAACTGAACATCTTCATCTTATCATATCATATCATATCATATACCATGGTTAACCCCGTGGTAGGTTTGTGCTATCCCCGGTGGCCAAACCAGACAGTATCATGTGGTGAACTTCTCATTTTTCAATCTCGGAGCCCCGAGTGTGCACAATGGAAAGAACACGTAAAAAGACCACTTTGTTTCCAAAGTGGGTGCACTCATATCATATTATATCATGTTGGTACCAACCATATCACGTGAACTAATATCATCATCTCAGAACCATATACAGAATAGATAAGTATGCCAAAGTTTTATCAGATTCATATCAT
Source organism: Juglans mandshurica (assembly GCA_022457165.1). Taxonomy (NCBI): domain Eukaryota; kingdom Viridiplantae; phylum Streptophyta; class Magnoliopsida; order Fagales; family Juglandaceae; genus Juglans; species Juglans mandshurica. The sequence continues at coordinate 8,509,956 of CM039632.1, read as the reverse complement.
ATCAAAACATGTGCGAAAACATATTCATATCATTTCCTTTTGATCAAAAACAGTTCCAAGATATTTTATATCACATGTACAAAAATTCACATATATCGTATTCGCTTTTTTGCACATTCAGAAACATGTCAAATATTGCTCATGTCTACACATTTCTGTGAAGACGGGAACGAGCGGCACCTAGTCTAGGGTTGAAGTTGCTTAACATATATATAGCCTAAAAATAGAAAATAGATCAAACCTAAATAAAAGGAGAAGAAAGAACTTGCATGAAAAAGGAAAAAGAAGGAAACGGTGCGAACCCGTGAACCCGTGCAAGGCAACGGATTGCAAGAACCCGTGCGATGCATTCTAGAAAATGTTTTTCCCATGTGCATGGTCCGTCAATGGCTGGGTCTTACACTAAAAGTATTTTGGCATAACTTGTATCTTGACAATAAGCAAGGTATCATCAGATCGAACTTTATTCCCACAATGTAATAAAAGTTAAACCTTTGCTTTAAGCTAGCTTGCAACCATATAAGTATCACGTACAACTCCAACTTTCCATGCATTCTTCGCTTCACGAGAGAGGTCTTCTTCCACCAGCTTTACTTTCGTTCTTCCTCTTTTACCAACCATCTCGAACACAGTTCTGGTGAAGGTTGAGGCAGGAATTAATTAGCGTGTATCAGAGGATCAAGAAGGTCGTTGCATTGCAATAACCAAATTGGCAGCAAGGTAATTATTGTTCATTCACATAAACTTATAAGAGGCAGACCAAAAATGTTGTAGTGCTCTGCTTCTCTTGACTGCATATATACTTCCATCATTTCCCAGTCAATTGCTGCATGCTAACATTATTTCCAGTCAGTTATTGCATAATTCCACGTAGGGTTCAAATTGCTCAGAGGCAGAAATTAATTAGCGTGTATCAGAGGATCAAAAAGGTCGTTGCATTGCAATCACCAATTTGGCAGCAAGGTTATTATTGTTTTTCAAATGGGGCAAAGATTTATGGTTTGCAGTTTTGAGTCTGCGGAAGTACTGAAATCACATATTTTAAGTTAAAAGAAAAAATAGTAACATTGGACTCGGATCTGCTTCTAAACTTATAATGTTCTTACTTTTTATAATATTCTAATGAGATTCTAATTGTATCATTGACTAGCTCTTTTGGAGTATAGACCATATGGCTTAGGCCTTCTATAGGGGTGTTAAAAATGGCATCAAAGCGTATTCCAACCAGAAATGTGGGATTTGAGCCATGCCACCGACGTAAATTGTGATACTCTATTATGATAAGTGATAAGGGTATGCAGTATGAAATCCCACATTGCTTGGGAATGAGAAGGTTTTGCTCTTTATAATGTTTCAATGAGGTTCTAATTATATCATTGACTAGTTCTTTTGAAATAGAAGTTTTGGTTTTGAGCCTTCTATTGGGGCATTACATGCTGCATCTGTTTCAATTTAGTTATTTGAAGAAAAAATTTTGTATTCTCCATAGTTTTGTTTTGCAATCAGTATACCAAGTGATATATATATATATATTATTTAGTGCAAAGGTGTAATATTATTTTCCATGTAGCTTCATTTTTCAGATTTCCAGGACTATTACTCTTTTGTGTGGAAAACGGAGAGGCCATGAGCATCACTTGCATGGATCTGAACCTCTATAATGCTGCAGCAAAAGGCAACATCTCGTATTTTAAACAACATAGCTTTTTACAGCCACTTGATCTAGAATCCTTTTTAACACCAAACAAAAACACAGTACTCCATATTTTCATCACAACACTCAAAAATCAAAGAGAATCAACATATCAAAAGAACTTCGTGGGATATATACTCGACTTGTGTCCCTCACTTTTATGTCAAGTCAATGTCAAAGATGAAACTCCATTACATGTCGCAGCAAGGTATGGGCATGCTAATATCGTTGAAGTTCTGATTGAACATGCGAAATATCCACATCATCAAGATCTTGAAAGTGGGGCTAAAGCAGTCAGGAAGATGCTTAGGATGGTGAACAAAGAGAAAGACAGCCTTACATGAGGCTGTACGTTATAATCACCTTGAAGTTACAAAACTTTTAATCAAGGAAGACCCAGATTTTTCATATACTGTTAATGAAGCTGGGGAGACTCCATTCTACATTGCCGCTGAGAGAAACAATGAAGAATTGGCGAAGGAAATTCTGAACAACTGCAAATCACCCACTTATGATGGCCCATTAGGTAGAACGGCTTTGCATGCTGCAATTCTTTGGGATAACAGAGGTACTGCATATATAGCTGTATAAATGAATTTATCGGACAACATGAAATATTTAATAAATATTGCAGTTTTTTGGGATAGCAGAGGTACTGCATTGTATCTATCTCGATATATCTTCCTATCTAAACCTTAGAGTCTGATGAAGAATTCCAGAGAATTTAAATCCCATAAATTCTATCTCCTAAAAAGTCATCCTTGTGTCGGTTACAAAGTTATTACAGTACTTAACATGTATTCAAATTCTTTGTAGAAATGACCGAAAAAATTCTGAAAAAAATTGGAGGAGCCATAACTGAAAAAGAAGACCAAGAAGGTTGGACTCCACTACACTTGGCTGCAGACTCAAATAATTGGAAGTCTACACAGCTGTTGCTAGAACATGATCCACAAGTAGCATACATGAAAGACAAAGACGGGAGGACAGCTCTTCACATTGCAGCTCATCGTGGCAATAATCGGGTCATGGAAAGTATTATAGGCATGTGTCCAGATTGTTGCGAATTGGTTGACAACAGAGGCTGGAATGCGTTGCACTTTGCGGTGGAGGGCAATTGGCCAGATTCTGCAGTGGAATTGATCCTTGAGAATTCATCTTTCAGCAATCTTTTGAACGAAAAGGACCACGAAGGGAACAATCCTCTCCATCACCAATATTCCTGCTGTTTCGAGTACGGGAAGAAGAATCTCATGGATGACCCCAGAGTAGATAAGATGGCCTTCAACAAAAATAACCATAATGCTTATCAAGTCACTTTAACTAGTGGAAAGTTTTCGGAAATAGAGGTAACGTCCCAATCGATCTGCTATCTTTCATCCCACCAAAATGGAACACTAATTAATTAGTTACAAGTTTATTGGTTTTTTTCCTTGGAAAATGTAAAAGTGGCAAAGTTCATGCTTTCATTTGTTTTTGTTGGTCCTGAAATTGAGGTATAGGATATCTAACATGTTCTCTGGGTAGAACTAGATTGACCTGGTCATTTCCCAATAAGCATGCAGCGCGACCGATTCAAGCCTAATGTGGGTTTACAACCCATGATTGTGATTTCACTGCTGCTCTCGGCCCTCTCCCCCGATCAAAGTTGTCAAATACCTTTTGTTTCATAAATTTTACAGAGACTTCAAAAACTATATATTTCATAAAGAAAAAATGCTAGTATTATTTCTATATCTTGATAATTACGACTTTGTTTATCACAAGCTAAGTGGAAAATACTATTACTCACATTATTCAATACACTACAAATTTGATAGTCGAAGGAAATTTGGTTTAAATCGCGTCTTTCAAGAAGGGTACCCTTCGAGGAACTAAAGTCGATAGAAGATCTGACAAAAGACTCGAAGAAGAAGTCGCAGGTGAGGATGAAAGTGTATTTGGAGAAAGCGGCCGAAGCACACTTGGTAGTGGCTGCCCTCATCACAACCGTGACCTTTGAAGCAGCTATAACCATGCCTGGTGGTTTTGTTGGTACTGTAGGTGACACACATGATGAAGGCTCTACAGTTTTGAGGAGAAATTTTATTTTTAAAGCGTTCATTATCACTGGTGCCATGTCCTTGGTACTATCTAGTTCTGCTGTTGTTATTCATCTACTCATGCCACTTTTGTTCAGATATTCTGATCAATCAGATGAAACTCGCTACGCTTTTCTCAACATGGCCTTCTGGTTTATTTTGATGGCCATGGGAGCAATGATGCTGGCATTTATCACAGGTGCATATGTTGTATTAGGACATTCCTTAGATGTTGCCATTACCACTTGTAGTATTGGGTCATTCTTCTTCCTAATCCTCTGTTGTATATGTGGAATGTATAAGAAGCATCTAGGTTTAGGTAGATATATATCTATGAAGTACAAGATGCTTAAAAGATGCATTAAAAGTTGGCCAAGACCATTTTGTGCAGAGTAAGGTGGATAGTTTCATCAATATCAGGAAGTCCCCTATTTAGGTTCAAAGTCTCAAATGGATGAATAAACTCTATATTCTAATGCCTTTTTTTTTGGAAAGTTTGATTTTAATTTTGAATTCTTTTAAATTTTTACCTTTCAAAGACTTTTTATGCTTTTATTACTTTTTAACATATGACCTGTCCTGTACGAGTAGGTATAATACATGGCAATTTCTTGACAGATCACATGCAACTTCCTTTCTTACCCAAACAAGTTACTAGCACATTTCGCAGAACATTCACCAATTATCCCATAGGAAAGCAAGCATTCCCAAAACACTTATTTTATGTTGCAATACCAAAAGATACAGCAAATTAGTACCAAAATAATTCTTAAAAAAACACTGATTTCCAAATAATGAAGCCTAAGTTGTTTACAAATGTTCACATGGGCTGAGAATTTGTTCTAAGGAAAAACCAAAAGAAGAGGGAAGGAAAATATTCAAAGTTATAAAATTGGGTTATATTTGGAAACGAAAAGCTTAAGAAAACGACCAAACAGGGCAGCTTTCAAAATTATCTTTCAAGTCCATCTTGAGTATTGCAGAGTCTGGTCCACACCGCTCGAGCGGAATCTCTAGCCGTTCGAGCGAAGACAAGTCAGAGAGTTCGCTCTAGACAGCTCGACAGACCGCTCGAGCAAGGCAAGTCAAAGAGTTCACTTGAGACAGCTCGACAGACCGCTCGAGCAAGGCAAGTTAGAGAGTTCGCTCGACAGACCACTCGAGTGGAGGGAAGTCAAAAAGTTCGCTTGGAGTGCCGCTCGTTACAGGCTCGAGCTATTGAGGGGAACAAGTTGGCTCGATACTGGCTCGACACGCCGCTCGAGAGAACATCACTATTTCTGAATGCATTAGTGTTTCCGCCGCATGAAGTACAAATATTATTTTGTTTTGACTTGTGACTATACAAAGTGAATAGTAGCCGTCCCACACTATTGTATTGTGATTCCTCAAGAAATAAAATCCTTTGCACCTCCCGTGGACGTTGGCAATTTGCCGAACCACGTAAATTACTGTGTTGTGTGTGATTGCTTGCTCTTTCGTATTTACTTTTACTTTATTGTCATCTATTTTTCACAACAATTGGTATCAAGAGCCAAGGTTCGAGTTTGAGGAAAAACAATGGCTAGAGAGGAAGTGAAGGTATTGGGTATCGAGAAGTTCGATGGCACAGATTATGGATACTGGAGAATGTAGATAGAGGATTACCTCTATGGGAGGAGACTTCATCTTCCATTATTGGGGAAGAAGCCGGACAACATGTCAGTTGCTGATTGGAACCTGTTTGATCGACATGTTATGGGGGTTATTCAGCTAACCCTGTTGAGATCCGTTGCACATAACATCATCAAGGAGAAGACGACTGCGGATCTCATAGCGACTTTGTCAAGTGTGTATGAAAAGCCGTCAACAAATAACAATGTACATTTGATGAAAAAATGATTCAATTTGAAGATGGCAGATGGTACATCTATTGCACAACATTTGAATGATTTTAATACTATCACAAATCAATTGACGTCTATTGAAATCGAATTTGAAGATGATATACGTGCACTGATACTATTGGCATCACTGCCAAATAGTTGGGAAGCCATGAAATGGTTGTCAGTAATTCTACCGGTATGCCAAAGTTGAAATATGATGATATTCGTGATTTAATTTTTGGCTAAGGAGGTGCACAGGAGAGATTCAGGCTAGGCCACGGGTTCAAGTTCAGCACTGAATGTTGACTCTCGTGGGAGAGCACAAGACAAGAACTCAATCAGAGGCAGATCAAAATCAAAGAACAGGGGCAAGTGCAAGTCAAGGCCTGGTCAGCAGACAACTTGCTAGAATTGTGGCAAAGCTGGCCACATAAAAAAGAATTGCAGAAATTCTAAAAAGATCGAGAATGATTGTGCTAATGTGGTAACTGAAAAAGTATATAATTCACTTTTGCTTGCAGTTCATAGTCATGGATACTTGATTCAAGGGTTTCCTTTCATACATCTTCCCATCAAGAGATAATACAGAATTATGTTGCAGGTGATTTTAGGAAGGTGTACCTGGCTGATGAAGAGGCTTTGAACGTAGTAGAGATGAGAGATATTGACATTGCACTCCCTAGCAAGAACAAATGGACCTTGCAGAAAGTTAGACACATTCCTGAGTTGAAGAATAATCTCATTTCTGTTGGGCAGCTTGATGATTGTGACTATTCAGTAGTGTTCTTAGATTGCACTTGGAAGGTCACCATAGGGGTATTGGTACTGGCTCTAGGTAAGAAAATCGGTACACTCTATATGACTACTGGTTTGGATAAATACTATTGCTACTACCATTGCAGAGAGCAAAGCAAATTTGTGGCATTGTAGGCTTGGCCATATGAGTCAGAAGGGCATGAATGAACTTTTGGTTAGAGGCTAGCTACCATAACTGAAGTCAGTTGATTTCAGTATATGTGACAGTTGCATTATGGGGAAACAGAAGAATGTTAGTTTCTTGAAGAGTGTAGAACACTGAAGACAAGAAAACTGGACATTATGCACACAATGTGTAGGGACCTTCCCCAGTGGCATCCCTTGGAGGTTCTTGTTACTATGTTATGTTCATTGATGACCACAGCAGGAAGGTATATGTCTATTTTTTGAAGCATAAATCTAGTGTATTTAATGTGTTCAAAACTTGGAAGGCCATGGTTGAGACAAAGACATACTTGAAACTGAAATGCTTGAAGTCTGATAATGGTGGTGAGTATATTGATGGTGGGTTAAAGGAGTATAGTGCAGCTCAAGGTATTAGAATGGAGAAGACTATTCCTGGGACACCACATCAAAATGGAGTTGCTGAACGCATGAACAGAACCATAAATGAGCATGCTAGAAGCAAGAGGCTGCACACTAGGCTACCACCTACTTTTTGGGCAGATGCTGTCAGCACTGCAGTCTACTTGATAAACAGAGGGCCATCAGTTCTGTTGGATTGTGGATTGCGGATTGCCTGAGGAGGCTCGGAGCAGGAAAGAGGTCAAATTTTCTCACCTTAAAATTTTTGGTTGTCTTTCTTATGTTCTTATTAATTCTAATGCTAGGAGTAAACTTGAAGCTATGTCAAGTAAATGTTATTTCATTGGCTATGGAGATGAGACATTTGGCTATCGTTTCTGGGATGATCAGGGTTGAAAGATTATAAGAAGTAGGAATGTGATTTTTAATGAGAAGATTGTATACAAGGACAAGTCCAGTACAGTTGCTGAAGCAGCTCCTCAAGAGTCTGAGTTTGTGAGATTGGATGACCTACCAGAGGCCACATTGTAGTGCAGAGATATGAGTGACAGGGTGAGTGGGTCCAGTACACCCATTCCTATTATTCCGTAGTCAGATCAAGAGCCGTCCACTCCTACAGCTGTATTCGCAGGTCAGTTGGGACTATTCATCCTCCATAGCATTTCTCACCTACTTTGAATTATATTCTGTTGACAGATGGTGGAGAACCGCAGAGTTACCAAAAAACCTTGCAAGATGAAAATTCTAGCAAGTGGGAGTTGGCCATGAAGGATGAGATGGATTCCTTGCTAGGGAATCAGACATGGGAGTTGACAGAACTTCCATCAGGAAAGAAGGCATTACACAACAAATGGGTGTACTGGGTGAAGACTAAGCATGATGGCAGTAAGAGGTACAAGGTCAGGCTTGTTGTAAAGGCTTTTAATAGAAACAATGTATTATTACTCTGAGATATTTCCTCTTTTGGTAAAGATCACAACCATCAGGTTAGTATTGGCTATGGTTGCTACTGAGATTTATTTCTTTAACAATTAGATGTGAAGACTGATTTTCTTCATGGAGACCTTGAATAAGACATCTACATGCATCAACCTGAGGGGTTTGTAATACAGAGAAATGAAGGTTCAGTTTGCAGACTGAAGAAGAACTTGCATGGCCTGAAGCAAACTCCTAGACAGTGGTACAAGAAATTTGACAGTTTTATGTGTAGTGCCGAGTATATCAGATGTCAGGCAGATCAATGTTGCTATGTCTGGCAATTTGACAATTCTTACATATTTTGTTACTATATGTGGATGGCATGCTTATTGCAGGGGCTTGTATTAATGATATGAATAATCTGAAGAAGCAGATGTCAAAGTACTTTGCAATGAAGGATTTGGGGGCTACAAAGAACATCCTTGGCATGAGAATTGTCAGAGACAGAGTCAGAGGCACGTTGAGACTCTCACAGGCTAAGTATGTGAAAAAGGAACTCAACAGGTTCAATATGGACAAGCCCAAGTCAGTTGGCACACCCTTGGACAGTCACTTCAGACTCATCAAGGATCACTTACTAAAGTCAGAAGAGGAACAAGACTACATGAGTAAGGTTTCTTATGCCTCAGTTATTGATTCACTTATGTATGCTATGGTTTGCACTAGACCAAATATTGCCCATGCAGTAGGAGTTGTGAGTAGATACATGAGTAACTCGGGAAAATAACATTGGGAAGCAGTGAAGTGGATTCTGAGGTACCTAAAAGGCTCTTCAAAAACGTGCTTGTGTTTCTCAGGAGAAAGCTTAGAGGTGAAGGACTATGTTGATGTTGATTTAGCTAGAGATATTGATAGCAGAAAGAGTACCATAGGGTTTGTTTACGCTTTGGGTGGTACAGTAGTTTCATGGGGTTCCAATCTACAAAAGGCAGTTTCTTTGTCTACTACAGAAACTGAGTATATTGCAGTTTCAGAAGCTGCAAAGGAGATGGTTTGGCTACAGGGCTTCTTGGAGGAATTGGGTAAAAGGAATCAGAAGGGCACTCTCTGCAAAGATAATCAAAGTGCCATATTCCTTACCAAGAATCCAGCATTCCATTCCATAAGTAAGCACATTCAGATTAGCTATCACTTTATACAATCATTGTTAGATGATGGACAGTTGTTACTTGAGAAAATTTGTGGAAGTAAGACCTGTTGATATGTTCACAAAGGGTGTCACACTTGAGAAACTGAAGTTGTGCGCAACTTCAGTTGGTCTTTCTAGCATGAGGACAGGGGTAATGAGTTGCAGAGGTAGAAGATATCATGTTTGAGGCAGAGGGCAATACTGTTGGTGTACCAGTCTCCAAGTGAGAGAATTGTTGAGTATTGTGGAGTCTGGTCCATACTGCTCGAGCGAAGACAAGTCAAAGAGTTCGCTCGAGATAGCTCGATAGATCGTTCGAGCAGAGGTAAGTCAGAGAGTTTGCTCAATAGACTGCTCGAGCGGAGGGAAGTCAGAGAATTCTCTTGAAGAGCCACTCGACACGTGGCTTGAGCTATTGCAGGAAATATGTTCGCTCGATGCGGGCTCGACAAGCCGCTCGTGCGAATATCACTATTTTTGAATTCATTAGGGTTTCCGCCGCATAAAGTATTAATATTGTTTTGATTTGATTTGTGAGTGTACAAAGTGAATAGTAGTCGCCCCACACTATTGTATTGTGATTCCTTAAGAAATAAAAATCCTCTGTAGCTCCCGTAGACGTAGGCAATTTGTCGAATCACATAAATTACTTTGTCATGTGTGATTGCTTGTTCTTTCATGTTTATTTTTACTTTGTTGTCATTGTTGTTTGACAACAATCCACCAAGTAGCTTCATCATGTAAAATGTAAATCATGAAATCAAGTACTCATGTGTCCGATTTGTTTCATTTGTTTGTTTATCGCAATCAAAAAGATGTTCTAGTTATTACTATTAATTACTGACCAGTTAGCACATCCACATTTAATATGTACAAGCATTGATCCCAAAAATGTAAGAATTTTTTCTAGTCTTCTTTTTCTTTCAAATCTTTATTTTATATTTCACAATGGAATAATTTAAAATATATTGTAATTTAAATTAATTCTATTTCGCTTTAGTAAAAAGCTAATATGGACCTTACGCCCATCCACCTTCAACATAATTCACTCACCTACCTAGGGTATGTATATTATTTAATTCACTCACTCACCTACAAAGACTTTTTTTTTATTATTATTATTTAAGAGTAATGTTATATACTATATATATTCTTTTCCGACTTTCATTTTATTGTGTAAATGTGATATATTTCATCACTTTTTTTTATCATCTTTTTTGTTTAACAAATAATGACTAATGGTGGAATAAATGATGGTGTAGTATATAGGATTTCCTTTTTTAATATGTACCTATATATTTATTATTTGCAGAGGACTGTCACTTTTTATTTTAAATTTTGTTATTCCAGTCATGACTATTAATGTGGCATGTTTTAAATGATTTTATATGTCTATAATTAAAATGGTTATCTACTTCAAAAATGCCACATCAACAACTATAACTTAGACCACTAAATTAAAAAAATGAAGAACAAGATTTCTTTAAGTTATTACTATTATTCGTTTAAATTCTCATAAGGGAAAAAGAAATGAGAAACAGAAATAAGACTAAAAAAAAACACTCAATCTAATGTAATTAGTCTTCTTTCTTCTCAACATCCAACAATAGAAAGAACAAGAAATTAAGAGTCTACATCATTGAAATAATCCATTTAGTTATCTTTTCTTTTAATAATACATGTTGCACAGCTTCAAGAGAAGCCTAATGGAGTTACAAAGTAGCTAGGGGACACTCTAAAACCCCTCTTGTTTACCCATAAGAGCACATTTAGGTCTCGTTTGAATACAAAAACACTCTTAATCCATCTCATCTCATCATTATAATTTTTCCAAATTCTCATACAAAATATAATAAACAATTTAACTTTTTCAAATTTTAAAACAATAATAATATTAAAAAATAGTATTCTAGCGATATTTTATTCAACTCATCTAAAAGTATCTCATCTCATCTCACTATACAAACGAGAGAGAGAGAGAAAGAGGCACAAAATAATGTGAAATGAAAGAGAAAATGTACACTTGTGATTCATGATGCGTGTAGATGCAAGATTTCGGCTAGGATTAGGTGACTAAGTTGATAAGTTTGGATATAATTAGGTGACTAAAATGATAGAATTTATCCTATAATTAAATTTGTAATTTTGGGTGAATGTAAATTATTTATTAACTTTATCTATAATAATATTAAGTTTATCTAGGAGGTATTAGAGGTTGTTTAGATAAGTTATAAGTGTGAAAATTGAGTTCCAAGAAATTTGCTCTTATCCAGAGAAGAGGATGAACTGAAATCTGTTACCGCAGAGAATTTATTGCGAGTGTCAGCATTTTGTCAGGAGACGTCTTCGCTACAGACTCGACCCGTCAGCAGAGTCCTAATGAAAACAAAATTACTTTCAGATTTTTTATTTAAGGGATCCTACTGGTTAGGATCTGTAGATATTCAGTTTTGAATATTTTCTACTTTTTAGTGCATATTTTTGTGAGAAAACATCTTAGAGAATTTTCATGTTGTTTCTCTCAAAGAGTGTGATTGTTGATCTAAGATTGAGATGGAGTGATCGTGTTTCAGCTAGTGGAGTTCCAGGAGGGAAGTCAATAGTTTAAAGATTGTCAGAGATTCAGGTTGCTATTGCGGTAGAAGGAAAAAGGGTTTCCTTTGGATACCAATCTTGGTGTTATGCAATTTATTTACTTTACATTATAGCTTAATTATTAAATAATTGCATGATTAATGACTAACCAATTTGTTGAGTAAACTGGTAGATATTTCTGTTGCGTTACATTACAAGGGTACTCAGGTAATTTCAATTGGTATCAGAGAGTAGTTCACTCATTCTAGTGTGGTATGTTCCCCTGTTGACCATGTCGTTATATGTCCCGCCACACTTTGATAGGGAAAACTATGCATATTGGAATGTTCGTATGAGGGCTTTTCTCAAGTCTTTGGATGAACTTGTGTGGTAAGCAGTTGAGCGAGGATGGACTAAACCTGAAACAACTATTGATGCTTGGACAAGAGATGAGATCACCCACTCAAATTGGAATAGCAAGGAACTTAATGTTATCTTTATAGTTGTATCTCCCGATGAATTTAAAAGAATCTCGATGTGTGAGATTGCTAAAGAAGCATAGGATATCTTGGAGATTATACATGAGGGGACACAGATTGTAAAAAATTTAAAATTATAATTGCTAACCTCAAAATTTGAAGAGATGAAGATGCTGGAAGATAAAAGTTTAATGATTTCTATGCTAAACTTAATGATGTTGTGAATTCCAGGTTTAATTTAGGCGGGAAGGTGTACGATTCAAGGGTCGTGAGAAAGATTTTAAGGTCCTTGCCTGTAAGATTTCACCCAAAAGTTACGGCCATTGGAAAAAACAAGGATTTGGATGCTATTCAGGTTGAAAAACTGGTTGGCTCCTTACAAACATATGACTCATCTCTTCCTCAAACAAGAAAAGATAAGTCCATTGCTTTAAAAATAGTAAAAGAGGATCAATATGATTTTTCTGATAAAGAAAATTTGATCGATGATGATATAGATCTTATTGCAAGAAAATTCAGAAAATTTTTGTTTAACAAGAAAGCTAGTGGAAAGCAAAAATAAGGTAAGTAATTTCCTACAAAGAAAAAATATTCTGAAAAATGGAATAAAGAAAAATATGGAAAAATTGATAAAGTAAAGTGCCATCAATGCTTAGGATATGGTCATATAAGAGTTGAATGTTCAAACTTTAAGAAAAACAAAGGAAAAGTATTGAATGTCACACTTAGTGACAGTTCAGAATCTGAAACTTCAAATTCATCATTTGATGATGAAAATTCTTTTGTGACTTTTTCTACTGTTGTTAATGATTTTTTGGATATTGTGCAAACAAAATCTGAAAGTGAAGTCAATGATAGTTACTCGAATATAGCTATTGTTGATGCTGACCATGAGCTGAGTGTACTCGAAGCATATAATGATTTATGTGAAGAAGTGGTCAAGCTGAAAAAATTCAATGAGAAACTGTACAATAAACTTACAGCTGTGGAGAATTAAAAGAATAACCTTGCTGAAGCGCTGAAAATTTTTTATGTTTAAGTATCAAGGTTAAATGATCAAAAGGCTGCACTAGAAAGATAATTAAAAAAAATTTCAGGAGTGCAAACAAAAAACTGTAACACTGAAATTGGAAGAAATGTTGAGTTTTCAGAAGTCGAGTTGTGATAGAATTGGCCAAGGATACATAACTTCCAAAGGCAATCATGCCTCATCATCTGATGTCACTACTTCTAAATGTATTGTTTTTGTCAAAGGAAGTTAAGGAATAAATTCTCAAAATCATGTTGTATCCAAGTTAGGTCAGTCAAATAATTCTTATGGAAATTCAACCTCAAAAAGACTAATTTGAGGTAAGTTTAAATGTAAGTTTATTCCTACTTGTCATCTTGTGGTGTTGATGGCCATATAAAACCATATTGCTTTAACTTGAATAAAGTGAAGAAAAATGGAGGTGAAAGAAAGTTAAAAAGAAAGGGAAAGACTCTAGAAAATTAAGTTGATGAGATAAGTCAACAAATCACCTTCATAAGTCTAAAGCTTGGTAAACTAGTAGAATCTTGTCTTCACAACAAAAAAAAGATCATACAAAGTGGTGTTGATGAAAAGAACAGACCCAAATTTAAATCAAAGTGGGTGGTCAAAGAAAATGTCATGCCACGATAATTTATAGGACCACTTGCATGTTCCTGCATACCTTGCATATCATTATGTTTTGTTTTGTATTACTTTATGTTTCTGTTTTTCAGCTTAAAATACATTATCTTTTTTTCTGGTTTGTTTCTATTTTTTTTTTGGGAACTACATGCTTGATATGTCAAAGTTTTGAGCAAATGTGTTCTCAGAAATTAAATTCTTGAACTTATGCCTCTCTCTACTTTGTGAGTTCACTTTGTGTATAGTAACCCTATGGGTCATCTTGACAAAGTTCATTTACAAAGCACTGTGAGAAACTTATATGGATGCACCTTATAATTAAGTCCTATATTGTTTATTGAGATGCTCATCATAGAGAAAGTCCATGCCTCAAATTGACTAATACTAGTTAAACCTAGTACAATAATAAAGAGATATCCCATTTCTAAATACAAATGGTTGATCCATATAGAAAAAGTCGGTATTGAATCATTACGGAAAAAGACAAACACCTTACACGGATCTATCATTTAAGTCATTAGAGAAATTATCGTTGCTCTAATCATTGTGGAAAAAGATGAGCAACAAAAAATGGACCAAACTAGAATTTGAAGGAGATATTTTTGCATCTAGGCCCTAGCAAAAAGTTTGAATTTTGAGGTGAGTGACAATCCCTTAGGAGAATCTATAATAAGAAAATATGTAACACCCCGTATTTTATTGATGCAAAAATTTATTCTCTTACTTCATAATTATTAAATTTTAGTTGGGTTATTTTATGATTTTTAGTTTACAAAAATTATTTTTTTGAGCGCTTTCTTAAATTAATTATTGTTGTGTATTTAAATTTTTTCTCGAATTAAATTAAATTATAATCGGGTTTAATTATTATTTTAATTATAATCATTGTGTTTGAAATATTTTATTTCACTAGCTGTTTTAAAATCATTTCTGTTGGATCATTTTTGTGACCCAAGATTTGAGGATTGGACCTCATTTCTTTCCCTACATTTTTCCTTTTTCTTTTTTCTTTTCTTTCTTCCTTCTTTTCTTTTTTCTTTTTCCTCTTCTTCCTTCTTCTCCCGCGCGGCACCCTCTCTCTCTCCCGTGCGTCTGCCACATCCACCCAGCCCGCCGCCGTCGCGCCGCCGTGCACGACACCGCCCACCCCATTCGGTTCCCCTGCCGCCGGCGACCACCCCCCTCCAATTTCATCTCCACCGGCGCCACCAGTAGCCCCCACGCACGGCTTGAAGTCGCGGCGTTCATTTTGCTCGCGCGCCGCCGTCGCGCCACCACCGGCCACCATCTCTTCACCAATTCATCCTCGACCTCCAAGCAACCCATTGGACCCAACCCCACCTCCGATCTGTCACCGGTGAAGCAATCCAACTCTATTTTCGTTTTGGATATTTTTGGCCTTAAAACACCTCTTGCGCCGCCACCCACGGCCAACCACCACCACCACTAGCTTCACCGACATCCCTAGGCCCTACCCTATCAATCTCGGGTCTTCGTTTGCACCTGTTGAAAAGTGGGTATCTGTGACCCACGGCCACAGTGTATTTTACACTGTTCTGCAGCTGTTTTTCCACTTCGTGCGCACCCGTGATCCTTCAGAAATTATTATATTGCACTGTATGTATTTTCCAAAGAATTCTCGTGAATTTAATGTATTTTTACACTAACACATTACACTGTATTTAAATTGCTGATTGGTTTTGCCAGACTGAGTCCGAGGAGTTCGGGGGTCGGATGGACTGAGGAATGGAGTTGTTTGATTGGATTTGTTGGGATTGGTTATTGATGGATTTTGGATTGGTGTTGGTACATGTGCATTTCATTATTTCATGCATGATCATGTTTGTAAAGGAAAACTGGGTTTCGTGTATTGCATCCATGTTCATGTGTGATTTGAAAAGTTATGATTTTATGTGAGAATATTTTTGGGTGCGTGTGTATTACGAACCCCAAGCCGAGATGGGGTATTATCTCGGTGGAGCTCCTCTGGTCACTCAGGAGCGTAATATACTGAGTGACGTCCCCTGAATTGTCGCCAGGCGACAATGGGATTGAACGAGAGAGTCTCGTGCCTACTCTGTGGTCCTTCTGCTGGTGGGGACTAGAGGATGCTTGTCCACGTACGTGCTGGGTGCAGAACTGGGCATCGCTCGTTGTGTGTTAGATGTTTTACCACGAACGTGTTGGGCGCGTAAGTGGGCATCGCTACGAAGCCAGAGTGTGCGGATGACCCATAGGGGAGATCATGGTGCATACATTAAAAATGGACTATTTTCTGGAAAAATAGCGTGTGTTGAATTTTGTGTAAACCATTTTCTGGGAAAATGTGTTATGGATTATTTTTGGCCAACTGGGATTTTGGCGTGTGTTGGAAATATTCATTTTCGGGGAAAATGACGTTTTTGAGGATATTGCATATTTTATCATGTGCATGCATGTTGGTTGTCTTAAATGCATTTTATTCCTGAGGATTGTTTGGGTTGTACTTATCTGCGGTACCATGTTTGGTAACGCAGATTTTGATGCAGAGGAGGATGAGGGCGAGCCTGAAGAGACAGCTCCGCCCGACGAGTGATCTGGGATCACTCGCTTGACTATTTTATTTTAATGCATTGTATTTTAATTTTTGGATGACTGTACAACTACTAATTAAACCTATACTGATGTTTACATTGAATTTAAATTCTGGTACTTAGTTGACTAATCCTCTGCGTCAATTTGTACATTGTTGCATGTACACACACTTGGCACTGTCGTTGGGATGCGTGACCGTATTGTCACCATCCGGGCATCTCGATCCCAGTGTTTTTATTTAAAGGGGGTCGGGGGCGCCACAAAATACGTATGAATAATATTATAAAAAATATATTGAAGAGAAAAAGAAAGAAAGAGTTACTATTCTATATAGGATCGCTCACTCATACACTCATATGAACTTTGACATTGATGATCTTATGAGGTGTGAACATCCATAGTGATTGTTGCAAATAAGTGAGTATACTCTATTGAATTTGTTTTGAGTGACACTATGTTTGAACTGATTGCGGCCTATACATATAAGAAAAATCTTATTTGTTATTTTATTTTTTTAAGTTTTTTTTTCAATTTTGTTTTATATAAAATAAATAAAGTAATGAAAATATAAAATATATTTAATATTTTTATTTTTAAGGTTGGGTCAGTGTTGGGCATGTGTGATCTTGAATTAGAAGTCTGTGAAGTGTTTTTGTTTTAATGGGATAGGTCCCAGTGGGACGCTAAGGCATAGTGCATGTTCAGGGCTTTTCCGATATTAGTTCCCCTTTTCTTGCGATAACACACTCACGGCACCTTCATCCCTTATCTCGAGTCCTACACACATGGCGCATCCCCTTATCGATTCCGTGCTCTTGTGATTAAGGTCCAAAACTAATACCTCTAATCTACGTCCCTTCATCACGGTAAGGTTTCTATCTCAATCAAATCTTTCTCTTTCTCAAAGTCTAGGGTTCGGCGCATATTTATGGAGATTGGGTTGTTGATTTTAGTTATGTGAAGTTGGGTGATGGACACCAAGGTGGACCAAATCTTAAAGATCATTTGCAAGTTTAAATGGGGCAATCACAAGATCAAGAGCTAGGAAGTGCAAGGAAGCAATGCAAGGATTGGTGCAATCCACTTGGGACGAGTCTAGTAAGAGCCGAAAATTCAAGATGGGCTTGAGAGAATGAGACTCAGTGATCATCCATGTGATACAAGATATGGAAGAGTGCAACATAAATTAGGGCCTATTATTATGTTTATGTGATTGAAGGCCTTGGATTTGTTTATTTCATTTAAATGATTTATTTTATTAGTTATATGAATTAGTCTAGAATAATCGGGCTTGAAGATACTTGGCCCACATATGTTTTATTTTGTTGAACTAGGATTTCAAGAGTTACTGTAGCCGCGACACTATTCATCCAGGGGCATTTTAGCTAAAGTGGGCCTTATTTTGGGCTAGAGTTAATTGGGGTTTAGGTATTTAAATACCTTGTAGCCGTCCAACACAAACTCTTTTGACAATATTGAATGTTCATTGTGAGTTAAGTTTACTCCACTTGTTCTTGATTGAACTTTTGAACTTATCAAAGGTAAATCACAACCTTTGTGGCGTTCCTCCTTGTAACCTGGGTTCTTGAGACAGGTTATTCAACGGGTCTAGATTCTCTATTCATTGACTTGATTTTGGTTTGCTTGGGTGAGTTTTCAAATTGATTGTAGGTTCAAGGGATTACATTCTCACGGGTTCATATCATTTGGTATTCAAAACAATGTTTCCAATCAGGTCTGATTTTATCATTTAATTCTTGCATCTTTAAATTTAATTCTAGGGCTTCATTGCTCTAAGGTTGCCAAAAAAAAAAAAACAAAAAGTAGGTTGTCCAAATTCTTAGGGTGTTTGGTTTGGCTGAAATTTGCATCACCTAAAATTTCAAAATTCTAGGGTTTCTTGCATCTCTAAGCTTGTCAATTACTTGAAATGTCGTTCCATTGATTCTCTTCTACTTCAATGTCAATTCTTGTGTGTTTGAATTCAATTGCTTAATTTTCACAATTGAATATTGATGTTTGTGATTGAATTAGAGAAAAGAAAAGAAAAGAAAAAAAGAAAAGAAAAAAGAAAAAAGAAAAAAGAAAAAAGAAAAAAGAAAAAGAAAAAGAAAAGAAAATGTAGCATATCCAAAAGTTGCTACATAGTTATAACAAAAAGAAAGAAAAACATTTGTTAATTAAGTTTTATCATCAAAGGGGCTGAAAACATCTTTCTAGTTGGTATCTTGTTTTAGAATTACGCTTTCCCTTGTATAAATTTATTGAGTCTTGTGTCATTTTATTCCTTCCTTGTTTCTTGGATCTATATTAGTGATTGGAATAAAATAAGGTTGTATTGTCTTGATTTAGTTTATCTAGTTCTTAAAGAAATTGAGCGGAAAAACTCTTTCAGTAAAATGTAAGAGGGTGTGAGATTATTATTGGAAAAAAGCCAATGAAGAGTGAAACACGAGTGGAGTACCATTTTTTTAGTGTAAACACGTAAGTGAATGTGTGAGGTTTTTACCACTAACATTCTTTTTGTGCATCACATTACGATGTCTCATATGAGTAACTCGTCCCCTTTTCGTCACCAAAGGGGACGGCAGATAACTTATCCTTTGTGTTGCAAGCCATGCAACAACAGTTTGAGCCGCTGAACTTGGTGTTGGGTGAAGTGAGGGATAAGATGGAGCAATGATTAGAAATCTGTAAGGTGGGAGGGATAGGAGGCGACGTGAGCCTAATATTAAGAATGTGTATGAGAATGAGGAGTATGGTGAGGATGAGGAAGATCTAACATCTGAAGTTGGATTGGGTAGACATAAAGAGGACTTAGGGGAAACCCAGGGGGTCGAGAAGGAGTAGATAGGATCCTTAGGAGCATCAAAATGAAAATACCATCATTCGAATGTAGAACTGACCCTAAAGTTTACTTAGAGTGGGAGAAAAGAATAGAGTTGGTGTTTGATTGTCATAATTACTCTGAGGAGAAGAAGGTGAAGTTGACAATAATTGAGTTCACTGATTATGCAATTATTTGGTGGGATCAATTAGTGGCCAATAGGAGGAGGAATCTTGAGAGGCTTGTTGAAAGATGAAGAGAGTTGAAAGCTATCATGAGACGGATATTTGTACCTAGCCACTACTATAGAGACCTCTACCAAAAACTACAAAATCTTACACAAGGATTTAGGAGTGTAGATGATTACTATAAGGAGATGGATGTGGCTATGATTCAAGCTAATGTAGTGGATGATCGGCAGGCCATGATGACTAGATTTTTTAGTGGGTTGAATAGGGAGATAGCCAATGTAGTTAAGTGGCAAGATTATGTGAAGGTAGAGAACATGGTGCACATGGCTATGAAGGTGGAGAATTAGTTAAAAAGAAATGGTACATCAAGGTATACTTCGGTTTCTAGTACTCCTTGGAAATCAAAATGGGACAAAAATGATCAAGTTGTAACAAAGGGGAAGACCAAACCACCTAAGGGGAAAGATGAGGGAACTAGCAACAAACCCAATGTAGAATCCCAACCATCACGAAATAGAGATATTAAATGTTTAAAGTGTTTGGGTACCAGGCACATTGCATCTCAATGTCCAAATATGCAGTTGATGATTATGCGTGACAATTGAGAGGTGATGATTGAGAGTGAGGGTGGTAATGAGGAGATGCCCGGGTTGGTTGATACTAGTGATGATGATGGAGTGGAATACCCCGTGACAGGTGAATCTCTTGTTGCCAGACATACTCTCAATACACAAATCAAGGTAGATGATACAGAGCATCAATGAGAGAACATTTTCCTTACTAGATACCACATCAACAACAAGGTATGTAGTATGATCATTGATGGGGGTAGTTGTACTAATGTTGCTAGTACTATTTTAATTGAGAAATTGAATTTGCCTACCTTGAAATACTCTAGACCAAACAAGTTGCAGTGGTTGAATGATTGTGGGGGAGGTTAGAGTAAATAGACAAGTGTTAGTTTCTTTTTCAATTGGGAAATACATGGATGAAGTGCTTTGTGATGTAGTGTCTATACATGTTGGCCATATTTTGTTGGGAAGGCCATGGCAGTATGATATGAAAGTGATTCATGACGGGTTCAAGAATATGTATACTTTGGTAAAAGACAATAAGACCATCACTCTTGTACCATTGACTTGAATATAAGTGTATGAAGATCAAGTGAAATTGAAAAGAGAGATTGAGTTGAAAAACACTTGTGAGGCCGAGAGTTCAAAAAAAGAAGATAAAAAAGAAAGTGAAAGAAAAAAAGAGAGTGAAGAGAAAAAAGAGAGTGAAAGAAAAAAAGAGGGTGAAAAGAAAAAAGAGAGTGAAAAGAAAAGAGAGAGAGTGAAGAAAATGAGAGAAAAATAAAGAGAAAAATGAGTTTTAATGCTAAAGCAAATTTTACCACTAATGAACTTGACAAACCATTGCCTAGTGTTGTTGTCTCTTTGTTGTAGGGATATGAGGTTATGATTCCTAGTGGTGTGTTTAGTAGATTGCCACCTATTAGAGAGATAGAGCATTACATTAATTTTATGGTAGGTGCGACAATTCCTAACCGAACTTTCTTTGACGAACATGAGTCCTTGAAGTACTTGAAGGGGACAATGTAAGTTGAATAAAAAGCATGCCAAGTGGGAGGAATTCATTGATACATTTCCCCTTGTATTCAAATACACACAAGATAAGGAAAATCTTGTGGTTGATGTTTTGGCAAGAAGGTATGTTCTTGTCTTCATTTTATATGCAAAGTTGTTGAGATTTGAATATGATAAGGAATTGCATGCTAATGATGTTGACTTTGCTAGTGTTTATGGAGCATGTGAGAAGGCATCATTTGATAAGCGTTATAGACTAGATTGGTATTTGTTTAGAGAGAATAAATTTTGTGAGCCTACTAGTCTTATGCTTGATATGCTAGTTCATGGATGTGGTTAGTTGGGTTATTATGGTGTAAAAATGATTTTAAACGTGCTGTGTGACCATGGGTGGGAGTAATGCTTGCCATTCATTGTGTTTCCATATAATTGGAGTGGTCATTTTGGTGCAATGAAGACTTTAAATATGTTTCATGAACGTTCGTATGAGTATCATTTGCCATTTATTGACTTGTTACATGAACGTTTGCAGGAGTATCATTTGCTCTTATTAGAGTTTGCATATAATAGGACCATGCATACTACTATTTCTTATTCTTCTTTTGAAGTTGTTTATGGTTTTAATCCACTTACTCCTTTAGCTTTGATATTTTTGCTTGTTGATGATAAGAGTAACTTGGATGGACTTTTCCAAATTCTTGAAAAAATTAATGAAAATTCATTTCAAGTGAATCTTCCAGGTAAGTATCATATTAATGCTACTTTCAATATTTCTGATCGTTTTCCCTTTGATGCAGGTGGAGATTCGAGGCCAAATCCTTTTGAGGAGAGGGGAATGATGGACAACAAGGTGGACTAAGTTTTAAAGATCATTTGTAAGTTTTAGATGGAGTAATCACAAGATCAAGAGCTAGGAACTGCAAGGAAGCAATACAAGGATTTGTGCAATCCACTTGGGACTAGTCTAGCAAGAGTCGAATATTCAAGATGGGCTTGAGAGAATGAGACCCAGTGATCGTCCACGTGATACAAACTATGGAAGAGTGCAACATAAATTAGGGCTTATTATTATGTTTATGTGATTGAAGGCCTATGATTTGTTTATTTCATTTAAATGATTTATTTTATTAGGTATAGGAATTAGTCTAGAATAATCGAGCTTGATGATGCTTGGCCCACATATATTTTATTTTGTTGAACTAGGATTTCAAAAGTTACTGTAACTGCGATACTATTCATCCAAGGCATTTTGGGTAAAAGGGGCCTTGTTTTGGCATCGAGTTAATTGGGGTTTAGGTATTTAAATACCATGTAGCCGTCCAACACAAGCTCTTTAGACAATATTGACTTTGCATTGTGAGTTGAGTTTACTCATCTTATTCTTGATTGAACTTTTGAACTTATCAAAGGTAAATCACAATCTTTGTGGCGTTCCTCCTTGTAATCTGGGTTCTTGAAACAGATTCTTCAACGGGTCTAGATTTTAATATAATTTAGGTTCTCGAAACGAGTTCTCAACAGGTCTAGATTCTCCATCCATTGACTTGATTTTGGCTTTTTTGTGTGAGTTTTCAAATTGATTATGGGTTCAAGGAATTCCATTCTCATTGGTTCATATCATTGGGTCTTGGATTTTGGTTGGGTTGAGTAGAAATTTACACATATGATTACATGAATCTATATTATGCATGTATTGAGGATGATTTTTGGTAGGTTATGAGATTATTCATGTCGGTTTTAAACTAGTGCCCACCAGGTGTTTGTTTTTATGTCTAAACCAAACTATTTCATTAATTTTATCATGATTTTACTTGCATTCATGCTCATACATCAAGTGCATTTAATCCATAAAAAGTTGAGACACATGGGAGTTGTTCATAATGTGTTTCTTAGTGTCATCATCTCGGCTCACATAAGTGATATTTATTATCTTATGAGTCTTGTCATATTAGTGACAAAAAAAGGGAGTATTGGAGGAGCAAATTGAGTTATTTTGGGTATTATTAAATTTAGGGGAGTTTGAGTAAATGTGTTGTTGTGGGGAAGTTGAATGATTTTTTTGGTATGTTCAAGATAGTTTAATATTGAGTGGGAGAACTAATTATGATATTGAGGGGGAGAACTAAATTCTGATTTGCAAAAATTACTTTAGAAACTTTTACTTGATGGTTGATTTCATTTAAGTTAATTTTTGCTGGACATAATTTGATGTTGCACTAGAACATGCTTAGACTTTAAATCTTGTGAACTTTGATAGTACTAATCTTAGTTACTATTCTATATCATTATTTTTTTTTCTTGATTATTTGCTTAGAATTTTTACTCGGTTTCTTGGTCTGCTGATTGACAAAGGTTTTGTAATTGAGTTTTACTTGTAATTGATTTTCAAATAATAAAATTGATTTTTCTAAATTTGACTGCCCCATAAGGTTTTTCCTTTAAAGAGTTCTTTAAAATGTTTCCATTCAATACCAATCTTGGAGTCATGCAATTGATTTACTTTACGTTATTGCTTAATTATTAAATAATTGCATGATTAATGATTAACCAATTTGTTGAGTGGATTGGTAGATATTTCCGTTGCATTACAATAGAGGGATACCTGGATAATTTCAATGCGTTCACATGAGACAAAATTTTAAAAGAAAGCATCAGTGGGCTAGCTAATGCTAAAGCAAAGCAAAACCATCCATCCTCTTCGACCATGCATCCAGCAACAAAATGAAAGCATTTTTGGGGAGACTTTTCTTGTTCCAGAGAAAATTCATACGATGCACAACAATAAATCACACCCATTTGGGGTGCTTGACTTGTATGACTTGGTATCCCTAAATTCACGGACTACACTAAATAAATTCCTAGTCATAAGCATGGCATTATAAAAAACAGTAAAAAATCAGCTAAATTTCGTGCCAAATCAAATTGTCAATATGTTTGTTAATATGTACACATCCAACGAGTGTAACTTCCAGGAAGTTTCTTGAAAAGCCAAATATACAAGTCAATGCCATGAACGATCTTGGCTTCAAGAGAAAGGTCTTCCTCCACAACCGACTCCAAGCAGCTTGTGATAAGGTACTACTACCCCACTGGCTTTACGATCACTCTTGTTCTTTTCCCCACTATCTCGAACACAGTTCTGGTGAAGGTGGTGGCAGAAATTAAGTACTGTGTATCAGAGGAAGAAGGTTGCATTGAAATTACCAACTTGGCAGCAAGGTTGTTATTTTTCATTCAAATAAATTACTTAGAGGCAGACCAAAATTGCTGTATGACTACTGCATATATACTTGCATCATTTTCCAGTCAAATATTGCTGCATGCTAACATCATTTCCAGTCAATTGCTGCATAATTCCAAGTAGGTAGTTGGAAAATGGGTATTTGTGACATATTATTTGCATCCAAAGGATTATTTGAGACAAAAACAGACTCATTTTAGTTGAAAATAATTATTTCATTGGAAATAATTAGTCGCAAGCATATAAGCAGTTTTCTTGTTGTGTATAAAAGGGCTATAAGATTTCTTCCAATTTCAAGAGTTTGAAATAAAATGACGTTTTGCAAATGCATGGGGGCAAAGATTTATAATGGTTTGTGGTTTTGAGTTTGAAGAAGACATCACATCACATAATCTAAGTTTTTTAAAAAAAGTCTCCAGTGTTCGCTTATGAGCTTTTGGTTTGTACTCTACTTGCATATTCAAATATCAAATGTACTGCATCTGTTTCAATTTTGTTCTTGATGAAAAATTAATTCTCTATTCTCCATATATATATATATATATATATATATATATATATATATATATGTAATTTGTTTTGCAATCAGTATATACACCAAATGATGTTTTTTTCTTCAAGTTATTGCACTAAATAACTTCTGATCAATTAATATCATGTTTCTAACTCGGTCTTTGCCATATATCTCCTTTTACTTAAAAAGATGAACTGTATTTTTTCTTTGATTTCACACTATCCCCCATTTGCACAACTACGTTTTTGCCCTCATTTGCAAACTTACATTTTTGTCCACAATTAAAATTTTCTATTATTCTAAAATAATAATAATAATCATAATAATTATTATTATTATTATTATTATTATGAACTTACAAATAATATAAATTGAAGATTTTGGTTTATTGAACTTTTGTGGAACAAATTAACAACTTAGTATTTTTATTTTCTATTTCTTCTTAGATTTAAAAATAATATTATTTTTCATATATAATATTATATGAAATAATAATAATTATCTTCATATTATTTTTCATAGTAATTCATAAAAATAAATCATAGTCATTGGATTAATAATATTTTCATTTTACAAAATGCAATTATCATTTTTAGGTTCCAATTTATGCATTAGTCTATAATTGGTCTTTAATTGATCATATTCACTATTTTATTTTTTGTGGTAACGCATTCATATTAATCTATTTGTAATGCATTTTTAAATTATTATTAAAAGAATTAATAGCACTTTTGATCCTTTAAAAAATTATTTTTGTAAGAACATGCTTTTAATTTCTAAGATCAATATTGCAATTCCAAATTTGAAAAGAATAGTAATATTATATTTAAGTCCAAAAACGAAAATAGTGTCTTTAAATTTAAAGAATAATATTTTATTACTAGGATATGGTTTCAAAAAATAATAATTGCCTTCATATTATTTCTTATAATAATGAATCATACTAAATGACACTTCTTAAACTAATATTATTTCATTTAGAAAAAGACCATTATACTTTTTTAAATTTCAAATCATGAATAGTCTATTTTTGCATTCTATCATTCTTTTATTCAAATAACTTATCCAGTAGTTTTCTAAAACAATTAAAAATAATATTTTTGTTTTTTCACTTATACGAACAATATTATTATTATTATTATTATTATTATTATTATTATTATTATTATTATGTACATGTCAAATTGGTCTCATAACGAGTGGATAAATGCATGTCCTATAATGATTTCAATATAATGACTTCTTTTTTATTTTTGATAAGTAAAAATATTATATATATATATATATATATATATATATATATATCAAAATGAGTAACCAAGTACACTGATGTATATAAGATAACACATTGCCTATAATAGAAAATCATTAATAACCCAAAAAGTCCGTGAAAAACAACTCAAAATACACCAAGCCTAAGCTCAAGTCCAACCCCTTGCTTTCTGTAGAATTAAAACTTTGCCCAAAAACCCCATCCTAACCCCTTGTTGTCCTCACAATGCCCTCCCTTTAGACTTCTCTCTAGTTGAACTACCACCCTTAGTGTTGTAGTTGCTTGTCGAAAAAAGACGTTGTAACTCCATACTTTTCTTGAAACTTGATTTGGTTTCAAGCGCGTGGCTTGCCTTGATCGCAATAATTAATTATTTAAATTGGTCTTCACATTCTCTATGTGAAATTCCCACAAATTGTTGAATCTCGTTAACTTTAGGCAGAATCCAATCTGCTATTGGACCAAGGGAGCCACAATATCCCCATACATAGTATCTAGCTGCACTCTCGACTCTAGGCATTCCTTTACACAAGGCACCAACGCCAAATACATATTGAAATCTCGTACCTCCTCAGCAACTCCAATGGTATGACATCAAGTCCCTTCACCTCTAGTGACTCTTTATGTGCAACTTCAGCGGGTCCTTTCACCATGGTATGACACAATTTTCCTTCAACTCCGATGAGGGAGCCATAGTTTCTTCGGGTACAGAAGTCACCTAAGGCGAATGACATTCTATTACAGACATTTCTACGCCGATAACCGATGTAGAACCCACTTCAAATAACCTAGACTTCCTTTTCACCCTCCATACTCTTCTGGAATTGGTTATAGGAACAAAGCCGAATCGTTTTTCTTTATCTGAGTTTAAAGGATTCGAGCCTATCTTAGTCTTGTTCCTTACAACTCTGTTGCCTCCAGTTGAAAGCAGGTCTATTTTCGTAGACAAAGAAGCTATCGTTGCCTTCAATTCGACAAGTTAGGTTTTCATCTCATTTAAAGAATTATGCATTGCGACAAGCTGGTTCTGAGGCGTGATCTGCAAACCACTTACATCATTACCCTCACTATGAACCCCCGAATCATGACCAGTCTTCAAAGCTGTCGCATATGATCCTCTCGCCACTGTGGATGTACTTGGGTCTTTATGATTCACCTCCAAGTTAATGTTCTCATTCTTCTTTTTGGTTTTCCTTCTTTGACCCATTAGCAAAAAGCATTTCCGCAACTCTACTTAATTGTGCAACAAATTTCTCCCAACCCAAACCTTCATACCCTTCAAGAATGACTATAACACTATGTCGGCCTCCTCCACTATATTCAGTGATAGTTAGAAACCTACCATGCTTATTGGAGCATCTTTGAGCCATGAATGTTCTGCTGCCTTCACGCAAGTGTTTTGTGAAATCCAAAATTTTCCCCGCTTGTAATACTGCTTCAATCGTAGCCATCAGCCATTCTAGATCACAACGACCCATCACTACAAATCTCCACACCCTTCTACTCCTCTCCACAATTTTTAATGACGATATCCATGATTTTGACAAAAGCTCAAAAGCCTTCGACTCCACCCAAAAGTGCACCAGTTGACCCATACTGATCAAACCTTCAACTTCAAATGTAGGGGCATCCCACGCTGAAATGCATCATTCTGTCGAGTAAAAGCAGTGCGTGAAGGTGATTGGAGTTATCAGGTTGGGAAAATAGAGCCCAAAGGCGCACCAGGTTGGTAACAACAGAACCCCTTAACTGAGATAAAGGAAACTTCTAGTCTCCGAAGGATGACTGATGTTGGAGGCCCCACGATGGGGTCGCCGGAGTCCGTCGAATACATCTGTAACGAAGGCTAATGCAAAGCAGAATACTCCCAGTCGCCGGCAAAGAACCAACGTCAGATGCCGCACAACGGACTCGTCGGAGTTTGTTGTCCAAGTTTGTGGCGGTGTTGAAAGTGCACGGCGACAGTACGACACCTTCGACAGAGATGAAGCGAAAGAGCCAGTTCGCCGGCAAGGACCGATGTCGGACGACCCTTAGTGAGGACGCCA
Organism: Juglans mandshurica; assembly: GCA_022457165.1. Lineage (NCBI taxonomy): Eukaryota > Viridiplantae > Streptophyta > Magnoliopsida > Fagales > Juglandaceae > Juglans > Juglans mandshurica. Next base: position 8,481,908 of record CM039632.1, on the reverse strand, counting down.
GGGCCCGCTGGCATTGTCTATGATGTAGGTGAGATATCACACTCTGATTGATGATGAGTGAGGGGTGGCAGCGGGTTCGTTGAGTTAGGGTTTCTCACTTCACTGTTCACCCACGGGAATTGCGAGTTATACAGAGAGAAATTCAAATTTAGATTGCCCCAATATAATGACTTTTAAACATTTGATTTGTTATGTGTTCAATAATTTTACATTTTCTGTTTCCTTCATTTTTAATTATAATCGTTTGTAAATTTTTTTTGAATAGATTTATGATTATCTTTACATTTATCAAACTTGTTATTCTAATTTATATGCATCTTAAAATTCATATTTACCATATCATAAATGCAGTAACACTTTCGACAGGGAATACGTACCTTGAACGTAAACTCTTACCAAGTGTTTATATATATATATATATAATATAATATATCTAGTTATTCTTTTCTTTTATATATTCTAATTATTAATTTGATGCAAACCCAAATTGATATGGGGTGTTCTGTTCCAGATTGTACGTACATTGATTACACTGAATTACCTTAAGAAGGTGAACCTACAAAAATATGAAATGAAAAGTTAAATCTTCCATAGATTGGGGCAATATTAGTTTTTTTTTTCCAAATCCTCTATTTTCGTTCATTTTTGCTTTCTTAGGATATATTTCATTTCAAATTTTGGAAGTGATTTTGATTTTGATTTTGGCCAAATGTGTTGTAGGATTCTTGTTTACTTACATATTTAATTTTTATACAATAATTTGGATTTTTCCTTTTGAGAAAAATTCTCACAGGGTATTTGCTATATACATACATATACATACATACATACATACATACATACATATACATCCTTTTGTTCTTTTCTTTTGTATATTCTAAGTATTAATTTCTGTGAGATCCGATCACATGCCCCCATCAAGCCCTTTTCAAGCTACTAGCTATTGGCCAGGGTTGAATGAACAAATGGATGCCATTCATAGAATTTATAACAAGATAACAGAAAAAGAAAATATTTCCCTGTAATCACCAATTTATTGTACAAAGGGGTAACATTATTTTTCATGCAGTTTCATTTTTCAGATTCCCAGGAGTACTACTCTTTTGTGTGGAAAACAGAGAGGCCATGACCATCACTCGCATGGATCGGATTCTCTATAAAGCTGCAGCAAAAGGCAACATCTCGTATTTCAAAGATCATAGCTTCGAACGGCCACTAGAAGCCTTATTAACACCAAACAAAAACACAGTTCTCCATATTTTCATCATAGCCCTCGAAAATTAGATAGAATCAACAGAAAATAACTTTGTGGGAGAGATACTCAACATCTGTCCCTCACTTTTATGTCAAGTCAATGTCAAAGATGAAACTCCATTACATGTCGCAGCAAGGTATGGGCATGCTAATATTGTTAAAGTTCTGATCGTTCATGCGAGACTTCCACATAATCAAGATCCTGGAAGCGGGGTTGAAGCAGTCAGGGATATGCTTAGGATGGTGACCAAGGAGAAAGACACAGCCTTACATGAGGGTGTACGTTATAATCACCTTGAAGTGATAAAACTTTTAATCAAGGAAGACAGAAACTTTTCATATTCTGCTAATGATGCCGGGGAGACTCCGCTCTACATTGCCGTCGAGAGAAACTATACAACTTCGATGTTGGAAATTTTGAAAACCTGCAATTCACCTGCTTATGATGGCCCCTTAGGTAGAACGGCTTTGCATGCTGCAATATTTTGGGATAACGAAGAAGGTACTTTATAGCTTTATAAATGAATTTATTGGATAGAATGAAATATTTAATAAATATCGTAGTTTTTTGGGATATTAACAGAGGTACTCCATTGCATTTGTCTCGATCTCTCTTCCTATCTAAACCTTAGAGTTCGAGGAAGAATCCCAGATAATTTAAATCCTGTGAATTCTATCTCCTAATAAGTCGTTGTTGTGTCGGTTACAAAGTAATTATTATGATACTTAACATGTATTCAAATTCATTGTAGTAACAATCACAAATATTCTGGAAAAATTTGGAGGAGCTATAACTAAAAAAGCAGACCAAGTTGGTTGGACTCCACTGCACTTGGCTGCATACTTAAATAAGTGGAATATTGCTGCAGAGTTGTTGCTGGAAACTGATTCAGAAATAGCATACATGAAAGACAAAGAGGAGAGGACAGCTCTTCACATTGCAGCTCATCGTGGCAATGAACAAGTCATGGAAACGATTATATACACGTATCCAGATTGTTGCGAACTCGTTGACAACAGAGGCTGGAATGTGTTGCACTTTGCGGTGGAGGGCGATTGGCCATATTCCGTAGTGGAAGTGATCCTTAAAAATTCATCTTTCAGCAATCTTTTGAACGAGAAGAACAACGAAGGGAATACTCCTCTCCATCACCATTCCCGCTCTTCTGGCGAGTATGTGCAGGCTCTCATAGAGCACCACAGAGTAGATAAGATGGCCTTCAACAAAAATAACCTCAATGCTTACCAAGTCGCTTTTACAAGTGAAAAGTTATCGAAAGAAAAGGTAACGTCCCAATCGTTCTGTTCTCTTTCATCCCACTAAAGAAATACTGCTTATCATACCACACATTAATATATAATTTGTAAGTTTTATTTTTTTATTTAAATATATATCTTTACATATTAATATATATATTTTCTATAAAAAAGATGTGTATTTTTAAATAAAAAAATAAATTATATATTAACTTGTTGAGATGATAAATAGAATCTTTCTCCACCAATGTAGAACAATAATTACTTACTCGTTTCGTAAATGTTTTTGGATTATTTTCCTTGGAAAATATAAAAGTGGTACAGCTCATGTGCTCTTTTCTTTTCGTTGGTCTTGAAATTGAGGTATAGGATATCTATCGTTGGGTAACACTAGATCGACCAACTGGTCATGGCCCAATAAGCATGCAAATTGATTGATTCAAGCCTGACATGGGTTTTGCAACCCATGATTGAGATTTCACTACTGCTCCCGGCCCTCTCCCCCGATCGGAGCTGTCAAATACCTTTTGGTTTCATAAATTTTGCAGACTTAAATTGGTTTCATAAAGGACAAATGCAATTAGTATTATTTCTATATCTTGATTACGGCTTTGTTGATCATAAACTACGTAACGTGAAAAATACTATTGCTCACATTACTCAATCCTCTTAAAATTTAACAGATGGGGAAGATTGAGGATAATTCCTGGACTCATTCGGTAAGGGTATTGATTGAGGAGGTGGAAATATTAAAGAAAATCAAAGAGGATAAGATGAAGGACATGAAAAATAAGTTGGAGGCGGGGAAGAAAAAATATTTGGAGAAAGCAGCCGAAGCACACTTGGTAGTTGCTGCACTCATCACAACCGTGACCTTTGCAGCAGCTATAACCATGCCTGGTGGTTTTGTTGGTATTGGAGGTGACCCACATTATGAAGGCTCTGCAGTTTTGAGGAGAAATGCTGCTTTTAAAGCGTTCATTATCACTGATGCCATATCTTTGGTGCTATCTAGTTCTGTTGTTGTTACTCATCTACTGATGCCACTTTTGTTCAAGTATTCCAAGTCTGATCAAACTCGCAACGCTTTTCTTAGATTGGCCTTCGGGTTTATTTTGATGGCTATGGGAACAATGGTGCTGGCATTTATCACAGGTGCATATGCTGTGTTAGCACATTCCTTAGATCTTGCTGTTACCACTTGTGTTATTGGCTCGTGCTTCTTCGCCATTATCTTTTTGATATGTGGATTGTATGGGGAGGATCTAGGTTTAGTCGAAAAAATAGATGATTTATTTGGTTTCATCAATACCGGGAAATCCCCTAGTTATATATAAGGATAAGGATATGTTGAAGGCCTCAGGGATTAATAAACTTTTTATTCTAATGCCTTTTATTTTTCCGAAAAGTTTGATTTATAATTTTCAATTTTTTAGGTCCTTTTACCTTTTAAGGACTTTTTATGCTTTTATTACTTTTTAACATATGGCATGTCCTGACACTCCTGTATTACGAGTATGATATGACGGCAATTTGCTGATATTTCACATGGAACTTCCTTTCCTTTCTTATCGAAACATGTTGCAGCACATTTCACAGAGCATTCACCAATTCTCCCAAACAAAACACTTCATGTTATTTTGCAATACCAAAAATACAGCAAAGTACCAAAATCATTCTTAAAACAACACTGATTTCCAAATAATGAAGCCTAAGTTGTTTAAAAATGTTCGCATGGGATGAGATTTTGTTGTAAATCTTAATTAGTGGGCTCTACAACCGAGAATATGGTAAGAATTAATTGATCCACAAAAAATAGAATGATAAATTACTATTTTTTAAACCATACAAGAAGTTTTTCTGTTCACTGAAATATGGCATTTTCATCCTCTCAAGGAAAAAAAAGAAGAAGAGGGAAGGCAAATATCCGAAGTTATAAAAACTGGGTTATATTTGGTAACAAAAATCTTAAGAGAACAACCAAACAGAGCAGCTTTCAGAATTTGTTTACTTGTTTGTCTGTCGCAATCGAAAAGAAATTTGACAGTTCTTACAAAACATATATAATTTTCATACTTAGAAGCAAATTCAAATCTTGACGACCAAAAGTTTTATAAGGTGAGCCTTCAGCGACCCTTCAACCCGAGCACCAAAATTGTGACAATGAGTGAGACTTACCGAAAGGTCCAAGGATAGAGAGCAAGGCGATGATCGAAAGGTCTAATGGCAGTCTCTATGACAGAACGCGGATGGCAGAAGCTCGAGTTCACTGTTGGAGAGAGAATAGGGCACCTGGGAGAGAGAGTTCTTTGCTTTCACAACTATTCTTATCTCATCTCATCTAACCATTACAATTTTTCTAAATTTTCACATAAATAAACAATTCAACCTTTTTAAATATCAAAACAAAAATGATATTAAATAAATACATTCTAATAATATTTTATTCAACTTTTAACTTTTTCAAATCTCAGGTATAGTTTTGATAGTGAGATGAGATGAAATAATTTTAGATAAAAATTAAAAACTGAATAAAATATTGCTAGAATATTATTTTTTAATATTATTATTATTTTGAAGTTTGAAAAAGTTGAATTTTTTATTATATTTTGTGTGAGAATTTAAAAAAGTTATAATAATGAGATGAGATGAAACACTTTCATTATCCAAATAAGACAGTGAATGTCGAAGGGGAAGGGAGACGGTTACCGTCAACTTCTCTGTTGGCGCTTGGCAATTATAGGGTTTTTCAACACAGGCAACATGAGGACGACCCATATATATTGTCTGAATGTCCAATTCTAATCCCTTTTTCTTGCTATTTTGTCTGGCATTCCCATGTGTTTTAATCCATCATCGGTCAATACTATGTATAGTCTCGAGTTTTTCAATTTGTAAACTCGATGGAAAGAACATATTGCTGAATTTAATTTGCAGAAGGAAATTAAAATTAAATTTTCCTGCAGATGAAATCTTGCTATATCAAGGCCTTGCAAATATAATCTTTTATAGTCTACCGGCATGGAACAGACACCCAACCAAACTACTTGTATCGATGTCCTCTTTAACTATTGCATGTCAAAATAATCAAGTAAATTTTGACCAAAAAAGAGTGACATGCAATTGGAAAATTAATGAGCATGTCACTCCGTAAGGGAAAAGTCCATCCATGTCATATTGGTCAATTGGTGACAATGGCTGCAGCTTTGTATTTAGTTTTAGAGCACTCTCAATGACTTCTTTATCCAATCCTTTAAAATACATCACTAAAATTTACTTTTTTTATTTTACATACTGATTTTTACAATACGTCATACATCAGCTTATCTATTTTTTTTTATATCATTTAAATATTATATTTTTTAATATTTTTTTATTTATTTCAAATATTATATTCTCTACACATCATATATTTCAAATATTTCTCTATACATCATATATTTTGATATTTGTAATATTTCATTATATATAATGTAATATTTTAAATTACTTAAAAAAAAAAAAGTAAAGGGACAAAAAAATACTTGCTTTTATTATTAACAATATCAAAACTTTTGCATGCATAAAAGTCAAAAGGACTATAAACAGAATGCTAGAGAGTAGATGAGAGATAATATAAAAGTGATAAAAGAATGAAAATAAGATAAAAAAGAAAGATGATGAAATAAGAGAGAAATAATAAAAAATTGTTTAGATGAATGAACAATAACCTCTATATGTAAAGGAATTATTATAGTTGAATGTAAAATAGAAATAGAATAGATGATCCAATTGAATGGATATTTGGCCTTTTACTTTATATTTTAAAGAACAATGTATTTTACAAGAGCCATTGGGAGTGCTCATAGGATCATAAGTTTGGAGTTATGCTATTTACAAATTAATTTGATATATATATAATTCATCACTTATTTGAGATTTATGATCTTCATAGAGAGAATCAAACTACTAATATATATATATATATATATATATATATATATATATATATATATTTATGTAAACTAGCGTGACATGCTTCTACATTAATTAGCAATGCGTTTGGTATGTTAAGAAAAGAGATTTGCAAATAAAATTTATTCGGAAGTTTGGAAAGGTTGGTGGTAAAGGAAACTGTCTAAATATTATAACTTCGGATAGATTCTCTCTCCAAGGAAATCAGACTCTTTTTCTAAGAAACTCTTTAACCACCTCCTCTAAAAAACACCTGAGTACTGTTGGGATCGAGTGCAGATCTAGAGATGAACTAGATATAGAGAAAGTAATAGCAGAAGCAAATCAGAGTCAAAATATAAACGAAAATCAGAAATCAGCAATCAATGGAGATCTTATTGATGCTTTACCTGGCCGTATAACTATTGCAAGTGGGATCATTACAGATAAAGATAGCCCTCATGGTTCTTTAAGTAGTACTACATTTGTTATTCTGGCCTATTCATTTCTAAATTTGCTTGGACATGTTATGGAAAATGGTTGTTTCTACTCTTGCACTACAATGTATTCATTAATTAACCAGTTTCAAATTGACTTCTATATAGTCTAGGTTTCTTTTTCCAAGCGTCTGTGGTTTCCAGTGACTTTTGTATATGCTATGCCAAAGTATTTTTGTTATGAATATTTCTGAAACCGTCGTTATGATATTTTGATAACATGTTTTGTTCTGCATTCTGAAACTAAAAATATTTTATTTTGCATTATGTACTCTATTAATGGCTTATGTTTACATATTAGTATATATTCTTTGTTTACTAAGTTGTTGATAACTCATCCCTTATCTCTATAATATTTTTAGATGTTTTATATGAGGATCAAGAATGGGAAGCATGGGTAAGGTAATGTGAACATAGTGGATTAAGTACATAGAGGGTATTGTGATTATTGGAGAATTATGTTCTGTTGACTTGGTATTTTGGAAGGTTGACTTTTATTTTAAGACATTGCCGTGTCTTATGTTAATTATATTGGAGTATTTGATTCGAAACTATGAATTCTATATTTTAAAGAGAATTTGGAGTATGTATATTGTGTTGTTGACAAATGATTTTAAGTGTCAGTAATAACTCCCTAACCCTCGGATACTGGGCGTTATGTTGGTATCCCCAAATTTGTTAATATGAAACAAACCAATGAGGGGAAAAAAAAAAAAAAAAAAAAAAGTTGGTGAAGGGGTCAAATTCAATCTGATAGGATCAAATCATGCATTATGGCCTAAAAAAGTGCAAGTTTTCCGTGAAAAATACGCCCAACAAAGTTTAAAATAAAACCAGTATCCTTCAAATTTATTATACATAATTAATGTATTAAAAACCAGAGGAAAGCTCTATAAGGCAATTTATGAACTTCCAAAAGGTGGTAAAAGGAAAAGGTTAATTCCCAGATGGGCAAGGTCTACATTGTCACTTTCCAGCTTTCCCCATTCATGACCACGCTTTCTTAAATTTTTACCGCTCTATAGAATTAAATAGAAAGGAAAAAATATATATAATTTTATACCAAAAAACCATATTTTTGGGTTGTCTTTCGGTGAAGGAATGCTTGTCACCTACTCATTTTAAAGTTCCTAATCTCTTAATGCTTCTCAAAGTCTCACAGAGAGAGAGAGAGAGAGAGTAGTAAAATGTATGTCGACAGACATAGATCAACTCACTCACACGAGCGATTGCCTTTGGCACTACAAAGAGGTAGTGAGCAAAGATGAGACAATGAGTCACTCGGTACTTGTTCTAAGAGGGATAAGTGGTAAGTCACAAAAGATATGTCACCTTAGTGGGAGCTAAGATGAGGTCTGTCATATTTAAAAGGACCGTGCATGATTACCCACAATCCATGTAACCTGTGGTTTAGTCAGATGCAAGAACCTCTTTGGCGCTTCAGATAAAGAGCAAATAGAGAGACTTAGGTTAGGCACTGAGATAGCGGCTAGACTAAGATCTGTACAGTGTATTGAGATTAGATATACACTTTTTTTTTTAAAGAGAACTCCAACGTAACATGTATTTCATACTACATGTGTGTTTGTGACAAACAATAAATGTGAGTGAATGGATCTCTACTTTCTTACGATGTAAATCCTGTAGGTCATAATTGATGACCTTAATTTATTTATGCCATTTGGAGACTTTTAACTATGTCACGAAGTTGATGTTTTGGTGTCTACTACTTTGGCATGTTATCTATGACCATGAATGACACGGTTTAAAGAGACATTGTTGAAAAAACGACTGAACTGAAACCAAATGACATGAGGGCGAATGGAAGACTCTTTGGTAGCACATCGATAATGGTGTGTACTCACTACTAGCAAGTTATGTTGTTTTTTAGGAGTTGCAACATAACTATGAGTACATCATATTTTTTGGAGATTGAGCATTGCTATGAGTCATTCAGACTTGAAAGAGATTATGAATGCTTAGTCTGATATGACCAAATAAGTCGGGGCATAATGAGACACTTTTAGGGATGTTGCTATGCTGGTATTTTCTTAGAGAGATTTGGTATAGTGCTCCCATTTTTGCTTTTACATCTGTGATCGATGATTGCACGACCTATTTTCCAGTATGATTAAGATTGATAATATATTGAAAGATGCAGATCTGAGGTCTTGCCCACTATGTGTGAGTGCGAGATGTAAGATAGGGGCACCTATATTGGACACCCATTCCCCTTCTATTGGGGGTTATGAAGTGGCTCTTAAGTCACTTCATGAGCCTTGATGGTTGGTCCTTAATGGCCAGCCGTGGGTTACACTTAGAGGGCCCCCCCTTGTGGATTAGATACTTGCATCACAAAACTAGTTTTATCTCTCAAATGATTATCTTTAGTCTCGACAGACGGTATCTAGGCTGTAAAATTAGTAAGTGTTACTTTGGTCTTACCACGTAGCACACTTCTCCATTAATACGGGATATTACAGATGAAGAACAACGATGACGGAGAATCCATAGAACAACCGCACTAGATCTAAGATATTTCTAATGAGGTAATATCACATTCGCTGTGTATTTTGATCTAGTATTTCTAACAATTTTCAAGGATGTGGCCTCACTAAGATTATAAACTAAGTTTAGGAGAAATTATAAATTTATTAATATGGATCTCAAAATTTTTTGTTAAACAATATTAGGCTTCTTAATATGGAATCCAAAGTGAAAATATAAGAAAAATCATTTAAGGTTGATGATCTATATGAAAAATAGTTGCGAGGTTTTATTCTCTAGACTTCATTGATTAAGAATATTAAACTTATTTAAGGTCTCGATTATGTTATTATATGTTTAATGTGATGCGAAAATATCTAAATTTTACATGAAACTTAATAAACTAGATTACACACTAGAATAAAAGATTGCATTCTAAAAGATCACTTGATAGATTCTATGAAAAAATTAAATTCTAAATATTTCATTACAAAAATAAAAATGGATGAATATAATTCCATGAAATATAATTGTTATCATAAATCTGAAATGTATATTAAGTTGTGTTTTTAGAATTTTATTTTTACGCGTATGTAGCAAATTACCAAGATCTAATTTTATATAACATAGTTATGTTTTCTGAAATTTTAATCTCTTTTTTATTTTATATAATTGTGTCATATGATAGAAAAGTTGGCCCCCTTAAAAAAATTGCTGGTTCTGCCACTTCTTCAACATTAACAATCTATTTGGAGCGTTAAGAAAGAGATTTGCAAATATATTTATTCATAAATTTGAAAAAATTGGTGCATTTCGGTTGGAAATTTTCTAAATATTATAACTATTTGGAGAGACTTTTCTCTTGAAGGAAATGATCAGACTCTTTTTCTAAGAAACTCTTTAACAATCTCCTCTAAAAGAACCCACCTGAGCACTCCTCCTTCCATCTCTCCCCCATGCCACTTCTCTTCTCCTCCCCACAAGGATTTCCTTCAAGTTTAAATTAGTTTTTTGTGTTTTTTTTTTTTTTTTGCCTTTTCATAATGGTTGAATGCTGGTCGACTGCGTTTGGGTCTCCAACCTACCATGCATCCCCAAGCATCAATCTGCAATATCCAAGTGGGTCTCATCTCCACTCCTCCGACGACGTGAGTTTTTGGCAATGAAGGAAATTTCAAGCCTATAAACAATGAAGGAAAAGGATAGAAGGAGGAGGAGTGAAGTGTAAAATCAGTAAGGGGAGTAGATGTTTTTTGGCAAAGTCGAATTTTTTCTAATCCGTATCGACTGCAGAACTGCTGCCAACAACTTTGGAAGGTGCCAATTAATGGTCATATAAGGAGATACCGCTGAGCATAGATGGGTATAAATTATCAAATATACAAGCATTGTTCCCAAAAATGTAAGAGTTTTTCTAGTATTCATTTTCTTTCCATTTTTATATTATTTTTCACAATTGAATAATTTAAAATATATTATTATTTCGCTTAATAAAAAGCTAATATGGACTTTACACCCATCCACCTTCAACATAATTCACTCACCTACTATGGGACTTAATCAATTCAAACTATTTCAAAGTATCATAATCAAAAGACCTTTTTTGTATTATTTAAGACTAGCGTTATATACTATATTCTTGTCTCACATTCATATTGGTTGGGCTTGGGTAGGACAGTGAGGCTCATCTCAACCCTGGCCTTACCCTCCAACAACCTTAGAGTCGTCCAAAGGGCCCAGCCTTCTAAGTCGTATTAGATGAAGAAGGGCGCACAGTGCTGGAAACCAGACGAATGGGGATAGATGAGACGCATTGACTCTGATATCCCATGTGACACCTAGCATTAAAGGACCTACATTGGCAAGTGAACGGAGGACACATACTGGCCTCCATTCTCTCACGAAGGGGACCAAAAATGACCGCATTACTAACCCACCACCGGGACACATCTTGGAAGCCACGCCTCATTAAAAGCGTCGTCTCAAAAGCTGCACCGCATTGAAGGCCTTACCTCAGAAAACCATGTTGCATTAATACCTAGACTAAAACAGCTAAGGGCAAGAGAACCAAACCCTGACACTGGATACAGAATGTCCCCTCCTGAAACCTCGTATAAAAGCTACAACCCAGGTATAAAAAACTCTATTAGAACTCAATTATTAAGGAATTACTACTCCCTACATAAGTGATTGACTTAAGCATCGGAGGTTCTCCGAACCACCTAGAGTCCACCTTCGTCTTTATGTTCGTAGGTGAAGAACCTTGTATGGGCATATAAAATACAACGTTAACAGGGGCACCGTCTGTGCGATCCGATTTATAGACATTACGTATCCTTTGTATGCTGGCGAAGACCTGTTCTCAGACAACTTGAGGGCCATAATTTTTATCAGAAGACATGGAAGCATGTTTTGTAGAGATGGAACAATTGGTGAAGACACTGACCACACAAGCAAAACACTTCAGAAGGAGAATGAAACCCTATGGGTAGACATTACCAAGCTACCTGAAGATACCGAGCCCAGTCACAACAGGAAGGGTGAGTTGCGAGGCATAGGAGGGATGGATGTCAATGACGAAGAAAAGAAGAAGATATAGCATGAGCTACGTGACCTAATGGGCAAGTACGAGGAGATGGCTAAAATGGTGGGAGCCTCATCCTTGATAGACCAGATAATTACTAGCACGAATCTGCCTTATAGTGTAGAAGTGATGGCCATGCCATTACCACTGAAATTTAGGGTTCCCTAGATAGACCTGTACGATGGATCTAAGGATCCCCTAGAGCATCTGGATACTTTTAAGGCCTACATGACACTACACGGATTCTCTGGGGAGATTGCTTGCAGGGCCTTCCTTTTGACCCTGAAAGGTGCAGCACCGGCATGGTTCTTGTCGTTGGCATCGAACTCAATCTACAACTTCGAGGACCTGGCTTACCTCTTCATCACGTAGTTCATGGCCAACAAGAAGAGGAGACGCCCGACGGCTTACCTCTCGACCATCAAGCAGCAAGAGGACGAGTGCCTGAAAGCATACTTGGCCAGATTAAAAAAAGAGCGCATGTTCACTGATGACCAAGATGAGAAGATTACCCTCGCTGCCCTCCTGGGTGGCATATGGCCTCAAAACCTGTTTATGGTAGAGTTGGCCAGAAAGACTCCTACCATGCTGCGAGAGTTTATGGACCAGGCAAGCGAGTTCATAAATGCTGAAGACACGTTTCGAGCATTGACAGTACCAAGAAAGACAGATCTAGAATAGCCGATAGGAAAGCCAAAATGTTTGCCCAATCCAAAGCTGTGGACAAGGCCAAAAGTGAATACCACGATAAAGGGCGAGACGACACCCACCCCCTTGAGGACGGGGCGCCCGACCTAACTGCCCCTCAGGACTATTTACTCTCTATAGAGACGTATAAGGTTTCTTGGAAGGAGGAATGGAGTTAAGCAATAGAAAATCCTAATAAGTCTTAGAAAATTATTCTGCATGCAAAAAAACGCATGTCAAGTTTTGAGTACAAGTTGAGCTATATGGCTGCTGATATAGCAGAAACTTTTAGAATTGTTCTCTACTGTAATTGTTGGTAGGGGTGGGCTCCGACTCTGACTCCGATTGGAGTCGGAGTTCGACTCCGATAGGAGTTTGAAGCTCGGAGCACCGATTGGAGTAGAAAATGGGCTTTTTTAGGCCAAAGTGCCCTACTCAAGCCCAGTTGCTCTACTAAGAAAATGAGCTTCGATCGGTCCAATATCAACCCCTGTTTAATCATGTAAAAAAATAATTAAAAAAATCTAAAATACAATAAAAAATTAAGTTAAAAAGCTAAAATTTAAATACAGTAACTAAATCAAACTACGAATCGCAAACCATAAATTTAAATTTAAAATTATAAATCGCAATAAAGTTAAATTTACAGCACCAAAATATTGAACAATGTCATAGATTTCATTCAAATATGAAATAGCCACAATGCCCCATATCAATCTTGACATTATCATCTTTGAATAATGATGTACTCAATATTCCTATTTCAAAACATGAGCATTGTAATGTTTGCCCCTTAACAAAACAACAACGTCTTTCTTTTCCTATCAACAAAATTTCTTCTACTTTCTCCTTTGAACTATTACATTGTGACATATGGGGACCAATGCCCCTTGCTTCTCACGATGGTTCCAAATATTTTTTAACTTTAGTGGATGACTTCACACGTTGTACATGGGTCTATCTCATGAGTCCCAAATCAAATACTCGTTCTTTATTATCTTCTTTTAGTAAACTTATTGAGACCCAATTCTCTTCCAAGGTTAAAATTATTCGTAGTGACACACACGTTGTACATGGGTCTATCACATGAGTCCTAAATCAAATACTCGTTCTTTATTATCTTCTTTTATTAAACTCATTGAAACCCAATTCTCTTCCCAGGTTAAAATTATTCGTAATGACAATGGCTTGAAATTTGATATGCAATCTTTATTTGCTGACAATGGTATCATTCACTAACGTAATTGCATTGCTACACTACAATAAAATGGTGTAGTCAAACGTAAACATCAACATCTCCTAAATGTTGCCATTGCCTCCGGTTCCAATCTCACTTACCCATACAATTCTTGGGAGATTGTATCCTCACAGTTACCTTATCAATCGTGTTCTCACACCTCTACTTTCTGGTCGTTCACCCTATGAAGTTTTTTTTTTTTTTTTTTTAACTCCAAGCCAAGCTACTCTCATCTTCGAGTCTTTGGTTACCTCTGTTATGCCTCTACCATTGCTCATAACAAGTCCAAGTTTGACCCTTGCGCCTGAGCTTTTGTCTTCCTTGGATACCCATTTGCTACTAAGGGCTACAAGGTTCTTGATTTACAGACTAGGCAAACATTTATATCAAGGGATATACACAACAAGAGAGGCTCGATTACCATGAGACATTTTCTCCAGTTTCCAAACTTGTAATTGTTAGATGTTTACTTGCTATTGTTGCTGTACATAATTGGCACATTCGACAACTCAATGTCAACAACGCATTTCTACATGGGGATCTTCATGAAGTGGTCTACATGACTCTTCGTCCAGGGTTCACTTGACAATGAGAGCACTCAGTTTGCCACCTCAACAAATCCTTGTATGGTCTAAAACAAGCTTCTAGACAATGGTTCTCCAAGTTCTCATCCACATTACTTCATTATGATTTCACTCAGTCCAAATCAGATTACACTCTCTTTACTCAGCACCAAGGTTCCTCTTTCATATCTTTACTCATCTATGTTGATGACATAATTATTGCAGGTAACAATCTCAGTGCTATTGATGAGCTAACAAATCATCTAAACACCCATTTCAAGCTTAAAGACCTTGATGATCTTAAATTCTTTCTTGGCCTTGAGGTTGCATGATCTGAACAAGGTATATCTCTATGTCAACGAAAATATGCACTGGAAATCCTTCAAGATACTAGTTTTCTTGGTTCTCACCCTTCCTCCTTCCCAATGGAGCAAAATTTGAAACTCAACAATTCAGATGGACCACTCTTGGCTAATCTTACTACTTATCATCGGCTCGTTGGACGACTTGTCTATCTCACCATTACACGTCCAGACCTCACATACTCTGTTCAAGTATTGAGCTAATACATGTCTACTTCTCGACAGCCACACTTGGATGCAGCCCACCGTGTGCTTCATTGCATCAAAAACTCACCCAGCCAAGGATTTTCTTCCCATCTCACAGCTCCATGCACTTAAGGGCTTATTGTGATTCTGAATGGGCAAGTTGCATGGACGACAGGCGTTCCATTACAAGTTATTGTATCCTCCTTGGTAATTCTCCAATCTCTTGCAAATCAAAGAAACAAAGCACAGTTTCTCACTCATCTGTTGAAGAAGAATACCGAGCAATGGTTGTTACAGTTTGTGAGATCACTTGGCTCCTTTGTCTCTTGAAAGACTTAACTATTTTGCATCCCCAGCCAGCTCTACTACACTGTGTCAACAAGGCAACATCGCACATTGCCGCAAATCCAGTCTTCCATGAACTCACAAAGCATATTGATATTGATTTTCATGTGGTTCGCGAGAAGCTTCAAAGTCATTTGATATCAACATATCACGTCTCTTCTTCACAAAACATTGGTGTTCTTTTCACTAAACCCCTCAGAGCTGCTCACTTATCTAGATTGTTTTCCAAGTTGGGCACTTCAAACATTCACCACCCAACTTGAGGGGGAGTATCACTATAACACCTGGGCCTAGCGCCAAGTTTATTTATTTATTTATTTATTACATATTTTGGGTTAAGTATGTGAAAAGCTCAATTGAAAATTTTCAAGTACTATTTTATGGGCCGAGAAAATTTAAGGCAGAGCCCATTTATTTTTTATTCACTACCAGTCATGGGCCCAATTTATAAAATGGACCAAAAAGCCCAAATCCATGAGATTTTTCTCTTTGACCCCACTTCATGCATGTCACCCCTTCCCTTCTATCTCTAGGATTTTCATACTACCCTTATATATATATATATATATATATATATATATATATATATATATATGCACTTATCATCTCATGCATGAAGAAACTGCCAAAACACTATTGATGCCCTATTCAGCCTTCTCCTCGTCGTTGCCTCCCAACACCTGCTAGCACAGCCACACGCCACTGTAAATCTTCGTCGAAAGCAACGCCGCCATAGGAACTGCCCACAACCATGGCAAACGTGAAAACCACCGTGATAGCTCACTGCTCTGCCCTGCACCTCCGTACCTAGCCGCCGATAAGCTTTGGACATGGAGGACTCTGTTTTTGCACGCTGAAATAAGGGAAGCATCACCATCGTGAGCCACGTCGTCAGCCCCCTCCACTTCGATGCCACTGCCATCAAAAGACATCAGAGGACAAGCCCCTTTGGACGCTACCCTGGTCGACGCCCAGCCCTCAGACCGAGGCACGCCTTGCTGCCTCATGGTGAGTTTCCGTTCTCTCTCATGCCAAGCTCTCTCTCCGTCCCTCTCTTTTTCTATGTGAGGTCTCTCTCACTCTCTCTCTCTCCTTTGCCTAGCCATCCAGCTCGATGACATCTTTGCCACAACACCCAGTTTGCCGTCACGAGTAGCTCCCTCCCGTGGAGTGCAATGCCTCTGTCGCGCAGTTTCCCTTTTGGGTAAGATTCAAAATTTCTTTAGAAAGGCACTTTAGCATGTTACATACGGCTTGGATAAGGAAGGTTAGGTCATGAAATTACAACTGTGCCCTCATATTTTTAAACCAAAGCATGAGGATTTTTAAAGTTATATTTCAGTGGGTACGTTGAGCCTAATCTTTTTGTAGAAAAATATTGGATTTATTTAGTGTACTTCGACCTACTTTAAAATAGTCCAAAAAGTTTGTTTAACATAAAATAGTAAGGTTTTTAAATTGCAGAGGTATTAAAGTCTTAAGAATTTAGAGTTTATGTCTTGGTCAGAAAAATTGAGTGAAAATTGATGTATTTTAGATTTGATAATATTTTAGGGTTACAAGAAATTTAGATTTTTCATAAATAAGTTACTTAGCTTTTAAGGTTTGAGTATTGAAAAATGTGTTAATTTCGGATGTTTAAGGAAATTACGTGACTATTTTATAGATGACGATTAATATTAGTTTAGCATTGTTGTGGGAATCTAAAAAGCTAATAAGTCTAGTAAATAGGGTTCCTATACTAGATTTTGCATAAAAATAAAATGAGCTGAGGTTGATTTTTGAAAAGTATGTATGTTTTGTTATGAAAAGAAATTTGAACTACCTCAGTTATTTTTTCTGCATTACTTATGAGATTCTGTTTAAGAATAAAGTATTTTTATGGCATGACTAGTGTAGACATGAGCTATTTTGGCATTTTGTTTCTGAACTGTGTAAAAGAGAGCGGATATAAAATTTTGTGCATAAATTATATTTTTGTGATTTGATTATGTCCTATTTTGAATATGTTTTTTACTCTTATATGATATGATGTGATTTCTGAAAACCTCTGACATAACATTCTGTTTCTATTTTTGTTCCGTTTTGACCTTACCACGGGTGTAAAACTATGGCCTCTGTTCGGGTTTGGTACCAACTTTTCTGTTTCTGATGCACCACTTTGGAAGCAAAGTAGTTTTATGTGTGGTCTTTCATGTGTGCACACTCGAGACTCCGAGAATAATAAGGGGAAGATTCACATTTTGTTTCTTCTCAGTTGGCCGCCGGGGTTTGCCCAACCTTACCACAGGGGTGAAACATGGCCTATGTTCTGTTCTAATATGATAAGATAAGATGTGATGTGATGTTTATACTATGCCAAATGGATTTAGATTATGAATATTTTCGATCTTTTGCTCTGATATTTTTGATAACATGTTCTGACTTTGCATTCTGAAAATAAATATTTTGATTCTGCATTCTGAAAGAAAGTATTTTGTCCTGCATTCTGAACTCTATAAGTACTCATGTTTACACATTAGTATATGTTCTCTGCTTACTGAATTGTTGATAACTCACTCCTTATCTCCATAATTTTTTTTCCAGATAATTTTAATGGTTCAGCTGGAGAACAAAAGTAGGTAATGTTGGAAATATTTGATTATCGTAGACGACTTAGTGCCCAATGGTACAAGTACTGATTTGAGAGTTATAACTAGTAAATTGATTATTTTCGGTTATTTTGATATGATGAATTAAGGATATTTTTTAGTCTTTGAGAGCTTTTAATTTATTTTATTAACAACTTTCTTTAGTATTCTTATAAAGGAACATGGATATTTGTGTTGAATATTTAATGAAGTTTCTGGATTATTTATAGTTGTGAAATTGGAGTTGATATTAAGTAATAAAAGCTAACTCTCTGGACCTCCTGGATCAGGGCGTTACAATGAGTCATTATGCCATATTTCTCTTAGCATTATCTGTAACAAACTTAGTTGTGATAAGATAAATATATACTTTTGTATTCCCGTTATTATGCCTTATCATGTACATTTAAGATCTATCTTATCTGTAACATCTATATATTTATACGTACTTTACATTAAAGAAAGTAAGAACTTTCTCCACTAGTTTTGATATTTCTCATTTTTTGAGTGCCACTTTATTTGTCTGCTTGGTGATGATATAGTTTGCAATAATTGCAGACTGGAGAAGGGAAAACTCCGCTGCTTGTCCAACAAATTCAAGATTATAGGCACGTTGCTCTGCGTTGTTGGTGCTCTCACAATGAGCATAATGCACAGCACCGGGGTTACACCAAGAGAGGTTGAACTAAAATATCCCTCACCTGATATTGCCTTCGACACACAAAAGATCATAGGCTGCCTTTACCTCGTTGCTGCAGTTTTGGCTTATCCAGCAATGTTGTAATGCAGGTAAATTTCAGTAAAAGAATACGACACCTATTATTGCAGCTGTCTATATTGAAAGTATTGTTACTTTAGTTTAAATCTGTGGATATGGAGATGAATGACAGGCTAAAACATTGAGTGATTTTCCAGCACCAATATTGTCATTGTGTGCAATGACATACATGATGGGTATGGTTATGACTGCAACTGTCCAACTAATTGATATTGGTTGGCCACTTGTGAATATCAGAGACTTGATTGCGTAGTGATAAATATCACCCTCCCAAGCTCGATGCTTCTAAAGTATATTCATTGCTTATCCATTTATATAATATATACCTTGTAAACATTTGAATGTGCAGGGAGGTTTTGTGAGTGGAGTATGTGTAAGCTTCAACGGATGGGCAATGAAAAAAAAAGGGCCAGTCTTTGTTTCCACGTTTACCCCATTGGTATTGTCTTCTTAGTCATTCTCTCTGTGACCACCTTAGGGGACACCATTAATATTGAAAGGTAATTTTGTTAGTATCCTCTTGTTCAATATAATATTGTTTAGTGAAATCTTGAAAACTTATATTTGGAAGTTGGTGCTAAAGACACACTCTCGACATCCTTGAAATGTCAAGTTTTGATTTGCAAAAAAATAAAAAATAAAACCAATTTTAAACTTCTCTTACGAACCAAATCTTGACGGTGTCCTCATATTGGCTTGTAAGTAGAAGCAAAGATATATTCCAGTAACTTACAATTCAACTCTCATAATGCAGCCTTACTGGCAATCGGCCTTTACTTTGTTCTCTGGGCTAAAGGGAAGTGTAATAAAGGGTGTCAACCATTTAGAGCTAAGGCTGTGTGCACATGGCTCACGTGGGGAATAACTCGAGTAGTGGCCTGCTTATAGGAAAACAGAAACTCAGTTTCTGTTTAAGTCTATAAATAGAAGCCTTTCATCTGTACTTGAGGGTTGCTTTTAGATAGAAAAATACAAGAGAGAAACAGAGAGAACAATCTGTGCAAGGCTCCAAGAAAGTGAGGTGTGTATGAGAGAATGTTCTTGTAATCTCAAGATTTGTATTTTGATCACCATTCAATAAAATCTCTAGATTGTTGCAGCTGTGGATGTAGATCATTGGATCGAACCACGTAAATTCCTTTGTGTCCTTTCTACAATTCTTTAACTTCTGTTTAAATACTTGTTTACAATTTCTTTATAAGTATTCATTACAATACTTGGCATCTGAGTTGAAAACTCAACAAGCAACTCAAAGTTACAAGTGGTATCAAGAGCTAAGGTTCAGATGGGAAATGCCAAGTTCGATGTGGAGAAGTTCAATGGAAAGAATGACTTTGGGTTATGGAGGATCAAGATGAGAGCCCTCCTAGTTCAGCAAGGCCTTCAGGATGCTCTTCTTGGTGAAAAGAACATGAGTTCTTTGTCTGAAAAAATGAAAACTGAGATCTTGCAGAAGGCCCACAGCACTCTAATTCTTTCTCTTGGTGACAAAGTCTTGAGAGAGGTTGCCAAGGAGGAGACAGCAGCAGGGGTTTGGCTAAAGTTAGAAAGCCTCTATATGACCAAATCCTTGGCAAATCGACTCCACAAGAAGACCAAGCTTTACACCTTTAAAATGAACCCAGGTATGTCTATGGAAGAGCATCTTGATGAGTTCAACAAAATCATCTTGGATCTTGCAAACATAGACATTAAAATTGATGATGAGGATCAAGCTATTCTGTTATTAAGTTCTTTAGACACCTCATATGCAAATCTTAAAGAAACCATAATGTATGGTAGAGAAAGCTTGACCTTAGATGAAGTGCAGTCTATTTTGCACTCAAGAGAATTGCAAAACAAAACTGACACAAAAATAGAAACTGGGGAAGGTTTGACAATAAGGGGTAGAACAGAAAAACAAAGTTACAAGGGAAGGAATTACAAATCAAGATCAAAATCAAAAGGGAAACAACTCAAGTGTTTTGTATGCCACAAAGAAGGGCACTTTAAAAGAGACTGCCCTGAGAGGAAACAAAACTTTGGTAATAAAACTAAGGGAGAAGGAAATACTGCTGTTGTATTAGATGGATATGACAGTGCTGAGGTGTTGAATGTCTCTGAGGTAGATTCTGGCAAAGAATGGATCTTAGACTCAGGGTGTTCATTTCACATGTGCCCCTCGAAACCATGGTTTGAGACCTTCACTGGAGTAGATGGAGGGCAGGTGATCCTTGGTAATAACAAGACCTGCAAGATTCTAGGAATAGGATCAGTCAGATTGAAGCTACATGATGGTATGGAAAGGTTACTAAAGGAAGTTAGGTACATACCAGATTTAAAGAGAAATTTAATTTCTCTTGGGATGCTTGACCAATCTGGTTGCTCCTTCAAGTCAGAATCAGGGGTATTAAAGGTGACAAAAGGGTCTTTAATAATAATGAAAGGCATTATAAAAAATGGCCTCTACACACTGATAGGAAAAACAATATGTGGTGAGGCATCATCTGTTCATATGAAATTGGATGACATGGCAGTGTTATGGCATAAAAGACTGGGGCATGTCAGTGAAAGGGGTCTGCAAGAACTTCAGAAGCAAGGCTTGTTAGGTGAAAAAAGATTGGGAGAACTACCTTTTTGTGAAGATTGCATACTTGGAAAATCCACAAGGACCAGTTTCAAGTCTGCAGTTCATCACACCAAACATGTTTTGGACTACATCCATTCAGACTTGTGGGGACCTGCAAGGGTTAGTTCTCATGGTGGAGGAAACTATTTTTTATCCATCATAGATGACTATTCAAGAAAGCTATGGATTTATATTCTCAAAAACAAAAGTGATACATTTGTTAAGTTTAAGGAATGGAAAGCTCTAGTTGAACACCAGGTGGGAAGAAAGGTGAAAAAACTCAGAACTGATAATGGACTAGAGTTCTTATCAAAAGAGTTTAACATTTTCTGTCAAAAGGAGGGACTGGCTAGACACAAAAAAGTGAGAGAAACCCCTCAACAAAATGGCCTAGCTGAGAGAATGAACAGGACCATTTTGGAGAGGGTAAGATGCCTTCTATCAAACTCAAGCCTGCCAAAATCTTTTTGGGCAGAAGCTGCTGCTACAGCAGTATATTTGATAAATAGAAGTCCATCATCAGCAATTGATTTCAAGACCCCTCAAGAAATGTGGTCAGGAAAACCCTCAAGGTATGACTACTTGAGAGTATTTGGCTGTGTGGCATATGCTCATTCAAGAACAGACAAGCTTGAACCTCGAGCACTCAAGTGCATTTTTGTGGGGTATCCAGAAGGGGTCAAAGGCTACAAATTGTGGGTGGATGAACCTGGGAAACAGAAGTGTTTGATTAGTAGGGATGTGACTTTCAATGAACAACAAATGGCTCGAGTACAAAAGGAAACTACTGAGATAACACAGAATCCTGTTTCTGACAGCATGCAATTTGAGGTGGAGCAAGGAGAGACTACACCAACTCAACTTAATGAACAAGTTGGAAAAATTGAAGAGTCAAGCTCAGATGACAGAAATCAAGGTGGAGTGAATTCTTATAACCTGGTAAGAGACAGGCAGAAGAGAGTCATAAAGCCACCTTAGAGATATGGCTATGCTGAGTTGGCTGCATTTGCTTTGACAATTGCTGAAGAGATAGTGGAATTAGAGCCAAGATCCTATCAAGAAGCCATGGGGAGTAAGGAGGCTGATAAATGGTTACTTGCAATGCAAGAGGAAATGGAGTCTTTGAACAAAAATAAGACATGGGTACTGGTTTCTAAACCAGAGAAATTAAAATTGATAGGGTCCAAGTGGATATATAAGAGGAAAGAAGGGATACCAGGGGTTGAGGGTCCAAGGTATAAAGCAAGAGTGGTAGCAAAGGGGTTTACACAAAGAGAAGGGATTGATTACAATGAAATCTTTTCTTCAATGGTCAAACACACCTCCATAAGGTTACTGCTTGCTTACACTGCCCATGAAGACCTGCACTTAGAACAACTGGATGTAAAAACAGCCTTCTTACATGGAGACCTCGATGAAGTCATATACATGCAGCCACCAGAAGGATATTCAAATGAAATCAACAGCAATCAGGTGTGTTTACTCAAGAAATCCTTATATGGACTCAAACAGTCCCCTAGGCAATGGTACAAAAGGTTTGATTCTCACATAACTGAAAATGGCTTCAAGAGAAGTGGATATGATAGCTGTGTGTACTACAAGAAAGTTGGGGAAGTCTTAGTATATCTACTGTTGTATGTTGATGACATGCTAATAGCATGTAAAGACTCAAAGCTGATAGAACAAGTCAAGTGCATTCTGAAGTCAGAATTCGAAATGAAAGAACTAGGGCCTGCAAAGAGAATCTTGGGAATGGAAATAGTTAGAGATAGGGAGAAAAGACTACTCTACTTATCACAAAGAGCATATATCTCAAAGGTTCTTAAGAGGTTTGACATGAATCATTTAAAATCTGTTAGCACTCCCATGGGGCAACACTCAAAACTGTCAGTAACACAAGCTCCTCAAACAGATAAAGAAATAGAGTTTATGCATAAAATACCTTATGCTAGCATGGTGGGAAGTGTAATGTACTCTATGGTCTGCTCTAGACCTGACTTGACATATGTTGTTAGCATAGTTAGCAGATTTATGAGCAATCCTGGAAAACCCCATTGGCAAGCAATCAAGTGGGTATTTCAGTATTTATCTGGTACATCTTGTTTGGGACTAAAGTTTGGTGGAAACTCACAAAAGGGAAGTGGAATAGAAGGGTTTGTTGACTCGGATTATGCAGGAAATATAGACACTAGGAAGTCCTTGACAGGGTTTGTATTTACTGCCTTTGGAGGTGCCATCAGTTGGAAGGCAAACCTACAGCCAGTTGTTGCCTTATCAACAACCGAGGCAGAATATATTGCAATGACAGAGGCTATCAAGGAGGCTATATGGCTAAAGGGAATATCTCATGAATTAGGCATGTATGAAGGGAATATCACAGTTCATTGTGACAACCAGAGCACAATTCATCTTGCTAAAAATCAGGTATACCATGAAAGAACAAAACATATAGACATTAGGCTTCACTTTGTGAGGGACATCATTTCAGCTGGAGAGATTGGGATAGAAAAGATCCCAACAGAAGAAAATCCATCTGATATGATGACTAAGTCATTGCCAACAGTAAAGTTCAGACATTGTCTAGACTTGATTAACATGGAAAATTGCCAAGCCAATTAGATGGGATCTGCAGCAACAGTCAAAGAGGAGCAATGGCAGTTTGGAAGTTCTAAATGATTTCCAAGGTGGAGATTGTAATAAAGGGTGTCAACCATTTAGAGCTAAGGTTGTGTGCACATGGCTGCACGTGGGGAATAACTCGAGTAGTGGCCTGCTTATAGGAAAACAGAAACTCAGTTTCTGTTTAAGTCTATAAATAGAAGCCTTTCATCTGTACTTGAGGGTTGATTTTAGATAGAAAAATACAAGAGAGAAACAGAGAGAACAATCTGTGCAAGGCTCCAAGAAAGTGAGGTGTGTATGAGAGAATGTTCTTGTAATCTCAAGATTTGTATTTTGATCACCATTCAATAAAATCTCCAGACTGTTGCAGCTGTGGATGTAGATCATTGGATCGAACCACGTAAATTCCTTTGTGTCCTTTCTACAATTCTTTAACTTCTGTTTAAATACTTGTTTACAATTTCTTTATAAGTATTCATTACAATACTTGGCATCTGAGTTGAAAACTCAACAAGCAACTCAGAGTTACAACAGGAAGGAAGAATACTATGCAGCTAAACGAGAATGTAAAATGAAGTAATTCTGGGCAATCTCACTCAATCAGTAAGGCTCGTGTCTATGCTTTTGTATTTATATGGGAAAGATTTACACTAATGTACATTGTGTATACATACAAGGAAAAACATTTAAGGCTCTGTAACAATGGCTTGATTCCCATGATTCTTGTCTTCAATAGCAGCAGATGACATAGAAAGTGAGTTCAATGCAAAGAAGCCTCTCTTAAGTTAGTATGTTTTCAGCAAATATGTAATTTTGTTCATCTTTGGATGTAGAGGGAAAATGGAATGTAAGCAAGAAAGACAACAATATTTTTGAAGATCTCTGATTAATGCAAACAACAGTATCTTTCGTGAAAGATATCAGGAGCAAGCATTAATTGCATAATGCTCAACAATGTTCTGAGATGCATAAGTTCCACCATTTTTTAAATTTTTTGCAGAATTATGATGAGGTTTGCGTTAATGTTTCGATTAGTTTTTACCTGGGTTGAGTACTCCTTACTCTTTAGAGAGATGGTAGAAGGTTTCTTGGAAGGAGGAATATTGGAGTAAGCAATAGATCAAAATTCTGATAACTATTAGAAAATTCTTCTGCATGCAAAAAAACTCATCTCAAGTTTTGAGTACAAGCTGAGCCATATGCATGGATGCCGATATAGCAAAAAACTTTCGGAATTGTTCTCTACTGAAATTGTTGGCTGACAAAGTTCTAGGAAGAATATCTTACGAACTCCAGCATCATTCTCTTGTGCACCAAGTTTTGAGTCACCAGTCAACATTTCTTGACGAGGATGTGTGGTAACATCGTGTATCAAGTAAGCTCTCTCGAGGGTCCTGCTTAAGAATAAGAAAGAGGAATCCCATGTAAATGCCATTAGTTTTGTTAATATTTTTCTTATGAGGTTCGTTTTGGTGTTCCTAACCCCATGTAGGTATTCAGCTATTTTTTGTTAATTTAAAATGGTTGTTTCTTCCTGCCTAATGGTTGTAGCTCAGAAGGTTTCTGGCGGAGAATTAGAAGGAACATGACAACTAAACATGCCATCTAGTACTTCTTGCCTTATTTGTTGGTTTGATAACCTCCTGTAGCACATGCATCATAGTACTCCAAGGCTAGGGTCGCGTAATGGGTATGGGATGTGCATTGGGTTGGTTTAGTATTAGGTCTTCTCACTCCCACATACTTTGCTTCTTGAATAGTATCAACAAGAAAATAATTTTATTTACAATCATATTTTTTGACACACCTAACCAATTATAAATTATTTAATTAAAACATCTGCTGTAACATCCGCTCTTCTCACTCATTCGTTCCTGCTCACGTACTGTCGCAAGGCACCTGGAAACCCACCACAAACCAGTTGCTGCCGACGTGAACCCTAGATACCCACCAACCTTCTTGACGAAAGCCACTAGTACAGCCACGAAGCCCAAGCCCATGTGCGTTCAGCCGAATGGAAACCACCCCCATAGGAGTTTTTCCCCTGCACGACGGAAGCCACCAACCATTGCCTAACCCCACGTGAAACCGTAAGCCACCGTAGGGCAGCCCTTGTTTCAAGCACTAAAAATAGAGCAAAAATCATACGCACTTTCACACCAAAACTAGCCATTGTTTCACCGTTCAGACCACCAACTGTTGCAGGTTAGCCACTGCTGTCGTCGGTTATGCACTCCCCAACCCGAAGGTGCCTCTCGGAGTCCTCATAGTCCCACCACCATTTCCGACCATCAGCACCGTAAGCCTCCCTCTCTCTCTCTCTCACTCTGCTCTCTCTCTCTCTCATCAATCACTCACTCACTCACTCACTCACTCACTCTCTCTCTCTCTCTCTCTCTTTCTCTCAGAGTGCCCCATCGTCGCAAGCACCACCATCCGCCGCACGCCAC
Source organism: Juglans mandshurica (assembly GCA_022457165.1). Taxonomy (NCBI): domain Eukaryota; kingdom Viridiplantae; phylum Streptophyta; class Magnoliopsida; order Fagales; family Juglandaceae; genus Juglans; species Juglans mandshurica. The sequence continues at coordinate 8,455,428 of CM039632.1, read as the reverse complement.
CTCAGCCTCGCTACCTCACGGTAAACTCCCTCTCTGTTTATCTCTTGCGCATGTCTCACTCTCCGTTCTCTCTTTCTCGCTCATCACTCTCTCTCTCTTCCAGTGTGCCGCCGTCTGGACAGCCACCATCCACTGCAACCCAACTCTGCCATGACCTCCTTCCCCCATGATGCCGCTGCCTCTTAGTTTTCCTTGGGTAAGTGTTGTTGCCGCCGCTCACGTCTTGGTCCTCTATTTTTGTTAGTTTACTTAAAAATGAAATATTTATGTGTCTCGATTAACCTAATACATGAGATGTACTATTAACATTTTTGCCCTTATGATGTTTCCAGATATATTATTTTGAATGTTTAAGTTAATGGATTTATATTTTAATGAGTTGATTATGTATATTGAGTTTGAAATCATGAGTATTATATTACGCGTAGTAACATTTTTATTTGGACGTAGACGTATGGACTTATACTACTAAGTCAGTATACTGATGCTTTTAGCAGAGTAATTATAAGTTGATCGTGTTTTAGTTTTTATATATGAAACTCACTTTGTATGAGTTTTGTTTTAAATACAGATTAAATAAATATTTGAAATATATTATTAGTACTAATATATATATTTTTTAGTCGAAAATAGTAGTGCAAGACTTTTATTTTGAACTCTTTAAAGAGAAAATAATTAGTCTTTTCTTATTAAATGAAATATTTGCTCACCTACTTTAATCAGTTTTGTTTTAATGAGTCTTTAAACCATAAATGTATTTTATGGCATAATTGTATTTATTTCTAATATTATTATGCAATTCTAGAAATATTCTAAGTTTAATAGTTATGTGGATATTGAGGAATTTAGGAAGTGATAGTATTTTAGAATTAAGAGAAATTTTAAGTTTTTTGAGGAATTAAAATAGGTACTTCAGGTATAATATGAGATTATCTGTTCATTGGAGATTTATTTAAGTTACATGAATTTTTATAGGTGACAATTGACAATTGTTCAGTACTATTATGGAGAATTTCTGAAAAGTTAAGAAGTCTAGGTAAGCGGAATTCATATACTAGTTTTGCATAAAAGAAATGAAATGAGGTTGACTTTGAAAATAAGCATGTTTGTTTTTTAAAAGAAATCTGAAAACGACCTCAGATGTTCATTCTACATATGCATAAATTCTACATAAGAGAAAGTATTTTCTGTCATGGCTAGTGTAGACATGAGCTAATTTTGTGCATTCTGTTTCTAAATTATGCAAAAATAGCGAATATGAAAATCTAAAAGTTTTTGTTGTGAATAAATGAAGATATTTTGATTCTGTTTATTTCGAACATGTGAAATGATCTGAAGTTGTTCAGTTTTCAGTTTTGATATGATGTGGCATCTGAAAAACCTTGGCATGAATTTATGATTCTGTATCTGAATATGATTTGGTTTCGATGATGTTCTGTTTTGTTTCTGTTAAGGCCCTGCCAAGTATAATGGTGGTTTATAACCCTACCACGGGGTGAAACATGGTATACGGTGCAGCCACGAGTATAATGGTGGTTTATAACCCTACCACGGGGTAAAACATGGTATATGGCCCAGCCACGGGTATAATGGTGTTTTATAACCCTACCACGGGGTGAAACATGGTATACGGTCCAACCACGGGTATAATGGCGGTTTATAACCCTATCACGGGGGTTAAACATGGTATTTGTCCTAGTGCAATACTTCGATATGATATGAAGATGATATCTTAGTTTATGATATGTCGAAGGATTTTTGAATAAGAAAGTTTTTCTCAAAATTTCACTTTGATGTTTTGTAACAAGTTTTGTTTATGCATTCTAAAAGTAAATATGTTGTTTCTGCATTCTGAAAGTAAATGTTTTGTTCTGCATACCGAACTTTATAAATGCTCATGTTTACATACTAGTATAAGTTCTCCGCTTACTGAGTTGTTGATAACTCACCCCTTATCTCCATAATGTTTTTCAGATATTTTAATAGTTCAGTTGAGGATCAAGATTATGAGACATTGGGTGAGATGATTTAAGTATAGTGGATTAGCATGGAAAGTTTTTATGAGTATTGGCTATTTTTTATTAAGAAATTTTATTGAGTTATGATGACTTGACATTTTGGAAAATTGGTTATATTAAGGAAATTAGTTTGAATCGAAATTTCTATATGAGTTTAAGTGATAGGAAGTAGCTCTCAGACCCATGCGGGACCGGGGTGTTACATCCGGCAAGCAAGATATCGCAAGAACATTATTCCTACAATATAATAAAAATTAAAGATAAATTCTTCTCATCAGCCACTATTCACCACCTCACACCCCACACTTTATGAAAAATACCCCCACACTCTAAGAAAAACACCCATACACCCCTATGAAAAAGCTATAGGTATAGGGAGTGGAAGTGAATAGTGTCTGATGTATAGAATTCCTCAAAACTAAATCTTTGCATTAAGCTAGCTTGTTACCATATTATAAGTATCACAACTTCAACTGATCTCCAATCTTGGCTTCAAGAGAGACGTATCGTTAGAACTTTATTCCTACATACTTTGCCCTCTTAAATAATTTCTAAAAGAAAATAATTCTATTTGCAATCTTATTTTTTGACACACCTAATCAATTACAAATATAAAACATCCTGTAAGCAAGGTATAATCGTAAGAACAATATTATTCCTACACTACAATATAATAAAAACTAAACCTACCTTTGCTTTAAGATAACTTTCTACCATATAAATATCGCAACTCCAACTGATCTCCAATCTTGGCTTCAAGAGAGAACATGATTATTCTGATCACGGCCCACTTTTCCCTCTAGAATAATTTGTAAAAGAAAATAATTCTATATGCAATCCTATTTTTTGCACACCTAACCAATTACAAATTTAAAACGTCTAAGAACTTTATTCCTACAATACAATAAAAAATAAACCTTTGCTTTAAGATAGCTTGCTAGTTGCTACCATATAAATGTCACAACTCCACTCTCCAATCTTGGCTTCAAGAGAAAGGCCGTCTTCCTTCACATATTATACCGATCGACTCTAAGCAGCTTGTAAGGTACTACTCCACCAGCTTTACTATCGCTCTTGTTCTTTTCTCCACTATCTCCATCAGTACAGTTTTGGTTTATACTCCATTTTCATCTTCAAATATCAAGTATTCTGTTTCAATTTAGTTCTGGAAGAAAAAACTTTGTATTCTCCATAATTTGTTTTGCAATCAGTATACCAAGTGATATTTTTTTCATGAACTTACGGCACTAAATAACTTCTCAATTAATATGGTTCTAACTCAGGGTATTTGCTATATATATATAACACACACGCACACTTTTGTTCTTTTCTTTTATATATTGTAAGTACTAATTTCTGGGTAGAAACTAGTCATCGGCCCTAAAAAAATACGAACTTATTTACATATTATCGGCACTAAAAAAATATCATTTTAGTGATCACATGCTCCTAATAAGTCATTTTCAAGTTACTAGCTATTAGCCAGGGTTGTAGAAGGAAAATATCTTTACTGTGATCACCGATTTATTGTACAAAGGGGTAAATATTATTTTCCATTCAATTTCATTTTTCAGATTTCCAGGAGTACTACTCTTTTGTGTGGAAAACAGAGAGGCCATGATCATCACTTGCATGGGTCCGATTCTCTATGACGCTGCAGCAAAAGGCAACATCATGGCTTTCAAAGATGATAGCTTCAAACGGCCACTAGAAGCCTTATTAACACCAAACAAAAACACAGTCCTCCATATTTTCATCACAACCCTAAAAGATGGGATAGAATCAACAGAAAATAACTTCGTGGGAGATATACTCAACATGTGTCCTTCACTTTTATGTCAAGTCAATGTCAAAGATGAAACTCCATTACATGTCGCAGCAAGGTATGGGCATACTAATATCGTTGAAGCTCTGATTGAACGTGCGAAACATCCACACCATCAAGATCTTGGAAGCAGGGCAGATGCAGTCAGGAAGATGCTTAGGATGGTGAACAAAGAGAAAGACACAGCCTTACATGAGGCTGTACGTTATAATCACCTTCAAGTGGTAAAACTTTTAATCAATGAAGACCCAGGTTTTTCATATTCTGTTAATGATGCCGGGGAGACTCCACTCTACATTGCCGTAGAGAGAAACTATAAAAATCTGGTGTTGGAAATTTTGAACACCTGCAATTCACCTGCTTATGATGGCCCCGACGGTAGAACGGCTTTGCATGCTGCAGTTTTTTGGGATAACAAAGGTATTGCATTTATAGCTGTATAAATGAATTTATCGGACAACATGAAATACTTAATAAATATTGTAGAATCGGTTCATTATATATCTATCTCGATCTCCCTTCCTATCTAAACCTTAGAGTTGGAGGAAGAATCCCAGAGAATCTAAATTCCCTAAATTCTATCTCCTAATATGAAAACTTGATGATCTAACTTGTTAATGATTCGTTACGGTTTTGAGTGGATATTCAATGAGGCATGGGCAGAGAAATTTTGGCATTGTTGTTGACAAAGAAAGTGCAAGACAAAAGTTCGCTAGACGTTTGCTCGACTTTCAGCTTGAGCAAAGATTAGACAGAAAGTTCGCTCAAGTCTCACTCAACAGTACTAGGCTCGAGTGAAGCTCAAGCAGAGTGTTCGCTCAACTCGGCGCTCGAGTGAAAACCAGACAAAGAAAAATCGCCCCAAAGTATATCTTGTGATTCCTCAATATAATAAAATTCTCTACAGTGTAACAGTACCCCACTTAAAAACACTTTAGGCCTTAACCCTGGAAGTTATGACCCTACCTAAGTAGAGGTTGTGATACTTAAGAAAAGGAAAATTTTGGAACTTGAGAAGCTTACACCATTGGTTTAGTAGTATTATTTTGTAGAATTTTAGTGCTTTATTAATTTTGAGGAAATGTGCCAAGAGGCCAATGGAAGAATGACACATGGCATATTAGAGATTTGCAACCTTGATGGGCTAGGTATTTAATTAAAATACTAGATGGATTTGGAGAAGGCCCAAGAATGGTTTAATAAGGGCCCTAGTTTACTAAGATTAGATGGGCTAAGGATAGACACATGCTTTAAGCCCAACTTAGAAGGCATAAGACTATTGTGCCGAACTTAGTAAGATTCAAGGCTATTGATCCAATTTAGAAAATATCCAAAGTTAGGACCCAACCTAGTGGACTATTGAGGCCTAGGAAAGGCCCAATAAATCTGGACATGAGTCTCATGGATAAGTCTACTTTCTAGGCCCACAACAAAGGCTTGTTCATATGGCCCAATCAAAACCCAACACTTGAAGCCCAAGCCTTGTATTTCATTTCACTCTTCCAAATGGGACCCACATACACTATGCCATTGATTTTCATTCTACTCAAACTCAACCCACATGCCCCTAGGGTTCCCTTTCAACCATGGTAAGGCTTCTCACTTGAGTTAAGATTACCATTCATCACACCCATGAATAGTAACTCAAATATCATGACTTTGCATAGTTTTTTTCAAGCTCTTTTCTTCATAATTTCAGATCTAAGATTTTTGTCTTTTGCACTTGTTTTACATCACTTTAGACAACCATTGAGGTTATAATTAACTCAACCCATGTCACTTGACGTAAAGGCACGTATGCCACCAAAACCCACCAATCAGCACGTAGGTGTAAAACCATGCTACCCTTCAACAAGCCACCAAAACCAATACCCCTTCCACACATTTTTCAAGTAGATTTTTGCACCATTCAAACCTCATGATATCACCTAAAACTAGACCTAAGAGCTGGCCAAAAATAATTTCATAAGCCAAGCCAAAATCACAACTATTTCATCTAGGAATTGAAGTTTTGTCCCAATCGAGTACCCTTGCTTCTTCAAGGATTTTCTGCACCAAAGCCAGCCACCTCCACATGCCACCACCTCTGCCCTTTAGTCCCAAGGAAGTGCTTCAAAGCACTCAAGTACATGCTTGTTTAATTATCTCCCAAAGGCAGCAAAAACCGATTGGCAAATGGAATGGTGATGAAGATCAATTTGACTGAAACCCATGCACTTCCAAACCCTTCATTCATTTTCTGCTCAAACATGATCACATGGCAGCCAATCAGCCCTCCCTTCCCGACCTGGAAAAGCTACCAAATAAAGGTTATCATACCCACAAATCAGACCAAGAATAATGGGACAAAAAAGGAATCAAAACTGGACAATTTTGGAGGAACCAAAACCGACGACCATGGCTTGTTTCCTTGCGAGTTTTATTTCAAAATTATGAACCAATGCAATCCCCTACACCTATGGACAACTTCTAACACTTGACCATGGTATAATTATGAAGCCTTAGGCCACTATTCAACTGACCAAAGTGATGACACAACTGAAGTTTTGCACTCAACACTCCACCGCCCACATCCACCACTCACAACCCTCACCCTTCAGCCAAATCATGCCCTTCCTTGCCTCTCACCCCTCCATTGAGTCCTATAAATACCCTCATTCACGTCTTACTTCCTCAAACACCTCCATCAAGCATTCTCTTAGTATTCTTGAGAGAAAAGTACTCCTAGTGTGAGAGAAGTGCAAAACCGAGTGGGTGGAGAGTGAATTCTTGGACTGAGTTGATTTTTGGAGCATCAAAGCCTCATTTTGGTCATTAATCCTACCCTATATTTTTTTTGGGTGTTCGAATGGCATGTTAGGCTTTTAATTATGGCATGAGAATGAGGATTTGATTGAGTCATATGAGGTTTAACTTGAAGACATGCATTTCGGTTCAGATTTGGAGTCTTGCTTAAATAAATTATTTTGGGATGAAATTTTAGTCATGACATGTCTTGATATGATCTTATATGTTTTACTAATGTCTTGAAATATTTATTGAAGGTTTAAATTTGAGGAAAATAGCATGTCATGATAGGTTTATAAATCAATATCTTATGTTGATCATCAAGCATGTTTCAGTTTCCACTTGGTTGAAGTTTATCTTGAGAAATCTTGGCTAAGTTTCTAAATCATGAGTGTTAAACATCTAGAAAGGCTTTGTTATCAAGATAAGAGTTAGAATACATGATTCATTTAGGCTTTAAAACTCACATTGACAAAGAGAAGCTAGAAACATCATGCATACACTTAGTTTGATGGTTTTGTGATGTTTCGGTGTAAACCAATGCATAAGTGTTAGGATAAACTCGTGTGACCTGAATCGAAGTTATAAAAATATTCCCAGGATCATATTTAAGTTTTGATACTTGATGAATTTAATCACTCATGAATCCAAAGAGGTTATAGGATTGAAAACCACAAAAGGCCCACAAATTGCATGCCACGGGTTGGATGGATTTGGCATAGTAGATTGATTCTTACAATTCTAAGGTCATATATGGATTTAGAATATGGAAAATATAATATTTGTCAAATTTGGTGAAGTTTGGGGCCAAAATACAAATATTAAAAGTTTAGGGCCTAAATAGTATTTTTGGGAAATTGTAGGGGCAATTTTGTAATATTTTTTGAACCCTTTTGATTATGAAAATCTTCCTTAGTTATGAAATTCCTAACTTAGAATAACTTTTATTAAAACCATACCAATTTCTTAAACACCCATAAAGTTTGTAAGTTAGCTTCTAACTTACTCTTAGATAATGTATTTGTAATTCTTGTATAAGCACTACATTTATATTATAAATATCATTTTGATCATGAATCATCATCTAATTCATCATTGAGCATTTGATTACTTGCTTACATTTCATGTGACATTCTCTCCATTTTAGCATATTGCATATAAATGTCATTTTTCATGAAACTTACTACAGATGCAAATGTCATGAAATACATTTTTTCATGTATTGTATGAAAATAAATTTTTGTAACGATCCCAAACGCTAGGACGGAGAATTATTCTAGTGGAACTCCTTTGTCCACTCTGGAGTGGGTAAAAATGGAGTAGTAACCACTAGATTAATAAAAAATCGTCAATGGGTTTCAAATAGATTCTTTTTAAAGAATGCCGAAGCGAAGTCGTATATGACACCTAATGCTGGTGGGTGCAAATGTTATGATGATATGTTATGATAATGTATGTTATTGATGAAATGTTATGATACCAATGCATTAGGTAATGAGTTTGCAGACAACGTAATTTCAACATGAGTTGTTCTACAGTCACCAGCAGATACTCAGTGCATATAGGGGAGCTGTAATGATACCATACATTATGTTATGTTAATGATGACTCTAATGAATAAGAAAATGTTATGTCTTTGAAAAGATGAAGTGAGAACATGTTCTCTATAAGAAAATCTGCATGAAAGTTATTCAAAAAAGATGTTGAAGAATCTGGATGAGATACATATTTTTCTGCTTGCATCTCTTGTTTATCATTAATCATTCATATCTTATCTCTGTGCAAGTTGGTTATTTAACTTACTGAGATTTCAAGGAATCTCACTATGGTAGTCCCACTACCATTCATTCGTAATGATAGAAGTTGTGTCAAGACTAGCATACAATGAATAAGAGGAACCGTTGGCTTCAGATGGTTGATGAACTGTTGGCTTCAGATGGTTGAGGATGAGCCCAATCCTGAGCAGATGCTAGATTTTATTTTAGTATTTATAGCGATGGCTCTATATACCGTAGAGCGGATGAAATAATTGATTTGACTATGAACTTTGATATAGTATCTGTATTAAGGAGATTATATCTGCCACTTTATGTTTGAACTTATGCCTTACTTTGTGGACCTCTTAAGTGAGGTAGTATTTATTTATAGTTAATTAATCACTAGGGATGTTTAGTTCATTCAAGCATAATTTTTTTTTCATAAGTCACCTTTATTCTGCTGCAATTATTGCATACTACTACTTGCATACTAGGATGCATTGTATGTCTCGATGCTCTAAATCTCCGTCCAATCCCAAGCGGAGGTTAGGGGTATCACACACAGCTATGGATAGGTGTGACACCCCTTATGATAAGGATAAGGGTAGGTGGTATATGAGATCCCACATTGTTTGGGAAGAAGTTCTTGCTCTTTATAAGGTTCTAATGGGGCTTTAATTGTATCATTAACTAGTCATTTTGGAGTATAGGCCATGTGGTTTAGGCCTTCCATTAGGATATTACAAATGGTATCAAAGCTTATCACAACCAGAAATGTGAGATTTGAGTCGTGCCACCTACAACAGATTGGCTTGATGAGGATGTTTGGAATTTAAGGGGGGAGATTGTGGCACCCCATATGATAAGGATAAGGGTAGGTAGTGTATGAGATCCCACATTGCTTGGGAAGAAGAAGTTATTGCTCTTTATAAGGTTCCAATGGGACTCCAATTGTATTATTGACTAGTCCTTTTAGAGTACAGGTCATGTAGTTTAGGCTTTCCATTGGGACGTTATAGTAGACACATTGCCGGACCACGTAAATTTGTTAGGTTTGATTGATTGTTTGATTATTTCTTGTTACTTCTTGTTACTTTTACTTTATAGTCATCGTTTTTTGCAACAATACAAAGTCATTACAGTAGTTAACATGTATTCAAATTCTTTGTAGAAACGATCAAAGAAATTCTGGAAAGATTTGGAGGAGCTATAACTAAAAAAGCAGATGACCGAGAGGGTTGGACTCCACTGCACTTGGCTGCAGACTCAAATCGGTGGTCGTCTACACAGTTGTTGCTGGAACATGATCCACAAGTAGCATATATGAAAGACGAAGAGGGTAGGACAGCTCTTCACATCGCAGCTCATCGTGGCTATTATGGGATCATGAAAAGCATTATAGACATGTGTCCAGATTGTTGCGAATTGGTTGACAACAGAGGCTGGAATGCGTTGCACTTTGCGGTGGAGGGCAATTGGCCAGATTCTGCAATGGAATTGATCATTGAAAATTCGTCTCTCAGCAATCTTTTGAACGAGAAGGACGCTGAAGGGAACACTCCTCTCCATTACCAATATTCCCGTTGTTTCGAGTACGGGAAGAAGGATCTCATGGATCACCCCAGAGTAGATAAGATGGCCTTCAACAAAAAGAACCTCAATGCTTATCAAGTCGCTTTAATTAGTGAAAAGTTATCGACAAAAAAGGTAACGCCACAATCGATCTTTTCTCTTTCATCCCATTCCACCAAAATAGAGCACTAATTACTTACTCGTTTATTGGGGTTTTTTTTTTCTCTTTGGAAAATGTAAAAGTGGCACAACTCATGCTTTCTTTTCTTTTTGTTGGTCCTAAAATTGAGGTATAGGATATTTCTTTGGGTAGAACTAGATCGACCTGGTGATGGCCCAATAAGCATGCAGCGCGATCAATTCAAGCCTGTCGTGGGTTTGCAACCCATGATTAAGGTTTCACTGTGACCCTTCTACTCCCGACCCTCTCCCCCGTCAAAGCTAGCAAATACCCTTTGTTTCATCAATTTTGCACAGACTTAATTGGTTTCTTATCTTTCAGAAACAATATATTTCATAAAGGAAAAATGCAAGTAGTATTATTCCTATATTTTGATTAAGTCTTTGTTTATCATAAACTACGTGAAAAATACTATTGCTCACATTATTCAATCCACTAAAAAATTGATAGAAGAAGGAGATTGAGACTAAATCTCGGTCTCATTCAAGACGGGTATTCATCAAGGACGAAGTAGACGAAATCAGTGAGGATAAGTTTAAGGACATTGAGAAAAAGTCGCAGGCAAGGATGAAAGAGTATTTGGAGAAAGCAGCCGAAGCACACTTGGTAGTGGCTTCACTCATCACAACCGTGACCTTTGCAGCAGCGATAACCATGCCTGGTGGTTTTGTTGGTACTGGAGGTGACCTACATGATCATGAAGGCTCTGCAGTTTTGAGGAGAAATGCTGCTTTTAAAGTGTTCATTATCAGTGATGCCATATCATTGGTGCTATCTAGTTCTGCTGTTGTTACCCATTTACTCATGCCACTTTTGTTAATCAAGTATTATCGATCTGATGAAACTCGCTATGCTTTTCTCAGACTGGCCTTCCGGTTTATTTTAATGGCCATGGGAGCAATGGTGCTGGCATTTGTCACGGGTGCGTATGCTGTGTTAGCGCATTCCTTAGATCTTGCCGTCACCACTTATATTATTGGTTCATTCTTCTTTCTCATCCTCTCTTTGATATTTGGAATGTATGGGAAGGCGGGGTGATATCTGTTTGATTTCATCTTTAAAGACTATATATTTTGAAGTCTAAAGAGGTCAACATCATTGTGTAAACCACATTAATAAAATAATGATTATGACGACGACCACAATATATAGTCTTTAATAATAAGGCATATAAGTTCTATACAAACCTTTTAAAAAAAAGTAAAATTTCCATGAGAATTCAGGCTAGACTATTTAAGTTTTGTAGAAGTATAAACTGCACTACTCACTATACGTTAAAAGCTGACCAAGACGATTTACTGCAACGTAGGGTTCGGTGAATGGATCGTTTTGTACAAAACTCAAAACGAAATGACTAGTCTTCGTTTTAATTCTAGGAATTTCTTCCTCTTCTTTTTTATAAAGGAAATGTTTTAGGCCCGAAAAGATCTTATAAAATTAAATTTATAAACTGACGTGACTTGATGTGCTACGTTATATTGTAAAACTATATTTATTAATTGTAAAATAGATCTAACGTATTATATGAAGTCATGTCAATTTGTGAGTCTATTTTTATATAATTCCTTAAATTGATAAAAAAAAGTCTTATCTGTCTTAATTAACTTTCTTGAACGCCAATGACTAGGTTTTTTTTTTAAACCCCATATCAGCATTCTAACTGTCATCTTCAGCACAAATAATAATGTTAAAGCGTATGAAAGGAACTCGAAAAACTATCATGCAAATGAAGCCACATAAGAGCAACAATATTACTTCTGTCTAGGACACAATGCATGCGCGGAGATCCAATGCAAGTAGCTAGTAAATAGCATAACAAGTGTATTGTGCCAAGAGCCATGTGGTGTTGTGTATTGGGAAGCATGGACTTGTTCAAACGGGTTAGTATATACTAATATGGTGTTGGAAATATTTTCAAAATAATTATATGTTATATTTGATATTAATATTATTTTTAGAATTTATTTTGAAAGTTATGAATTATTTTAGAAAAGAGAAATGGAAATGTTATGGTTATAAATTTATAATAAATTGGGTCCATTTGATAACATAAGCCATCCACTGGCTTGGTGGGAGTCATACACATGGTTGACCCAAAGTGTAAGGTTTGACTCACCCATGCCAAGAAATGGGTTTTAATGATTTATTGATAGGAAGGGCCTCCAAACAGACTGTGCAGCCCAGCAAGCCCAAGGTGCAAAGCATACAGCACCAAGGAAATTTATCTAAAAGTTATTCCCAAAGGATGTGTCTGGAGACTTGAACCAATACCAACCGGAAAATTTATTTTCATCGGCCACTATTCACTATCTCACATCCTATGAAAAATAATTCTACACTTTATAAAAAAAAAAATTACAAGTGTGAGGTCTGAAAGTAAATAATGATTTATGCATAAAATTATCATCCAACCGGTTGTTGGAGAAGCATGGTGACTGTTGGACCATGTCCAATCTGTGTGTTGTTCGGCAGTAGTTGTAATATATGTACCAGTTCGGAATTGGTTTTAGTAAAACGAAAACTTATAAACTTTTCATTCACATCATTTGATCATCCACAAATAGACCCATTAGCTTGTAAATTAAAAAATCCCATAAGGCCATTTCAAAATTATCTCTCTACAAAAATTTTGATTTCTTCACAACTTGATATGTTTATTTTGCAGAGAACAGATTTGTAATTTCTTGGTTAATTAGTAAATCTGAGGGTATTCAGGTCAAATTTCATTTATGCATAATGCAATTAGAAAAACATACTTGTTCTGGGCTTCATTATACTTAAAGGTGAATTCACTTCTAACCCATGCATATACCATTACTGGTGGATGCGAAATTGTAACGTGTCCTGAAGCAAACTATTATCTCACTATATCTTCTTTTGTAGCCCATTTGCCTCAACAATCTTAAGAAAACATTAGATTACTAGTGGCGCATATTTTGAGAGAGTTTGTTGCGAATTTTATAAAACTCGAAAGTTTTGAAGCTAGTTTTAGACATTGGCAAAAGAAAATGTACTTCCTATTGGACATTCTCAATCTGGTGTATGTTCTAACCACTCCTAGGCCTTCTACAAATGAAGATGAGACAATCGCTCAAAGTCGGACAATGATCAAATGGGAACAAGACGACTACTTTTGCAAGGGATATATTTGTAATGCAATGTCTGATACATTGTTTGACGCTTACCAGAATAAAGCAACCACCAAGGATCTATGGGAAGCACTTGAGGGTAAGTATTTTCTAGAAGATGCTACAAGTAAAAAATTTCTAGCTACAAAATTATTCAATTATACCATGATAGATTATAGGGTAATTATATTTTAGAAGCACTTGAATACAAACAATTGCTTTTCAAAGTATCTTGCAAATATATGGCACTATCCATCAAACCTCCTGTCCAGGCACCTCTCAGCAGAATGGACGAGCTGAACGAAAACTTCGTCATTTCCTTGACATATTTCAGACTCTTATCCTCTCTGCTAAAGTCTTTGCCCCATTTTGGGGTGAAGCTACCCTTACTGCAATTCATACCATTAACCATCCTCCAAGTCCGGTCATCTCAAATCAATTTCCATATGAGCATCTATTTGGATCTCCCCCTGACTATCAACACCTTTGTTCCTTTGGTTCTACTTGCTTTGTCCTTCTCCAGTCTCATGAACATACAAAGTTGGAGCCACGTTCTTAGTTATTCTTGCTTTCTTAGCTACGGCGAGACTCAGAAGAGCTATTAGTGTTATGATCCTATTGCTCATCACCTCCGCATTTCTTGTCATATTGTGTTCTGGGAACATTGCCTATTTACTGAGGTATCCACCTTTAGCCCTTTGTTTCTCAATCCTCTGTCTTGGAACTTTTGCCAGATGAGCTCTCCAATCATTCTCTGCCTGTGTCCATATCCGATATTCCATGCATTCCACCTACTCACCCTTTGGACATTCCTAGGCCAGGATCTCCATATCTTGATCTGCCTCCCTCTCCGAGTGCAATCCTTGTTCTTACCCTGTCTACGGATCACACAACCGACATTTCCCTTCACCGTTCTTCTCAGGTAAGATCTCTTCCTACTCATATGCATGATTTCCATTGTTATATTGTCCTTGCTACTTTGCACAAGCCTCATTCCTATCACGAGGCCTCCAATAATTCTTTATGGCAACATGCAATGATTGAGGAATTTGATGCATTATCTAAGAACCATACATGGGATCTGGTTGATTTGCCTCCTAGAAAGTCTGTTATTGGTTGTAAGTGGATCTACAAAATCAGGACTCACTCAGATCGTTCTATTGAGAGGTATAAAGCTCGACTTATTGCCAAAGGTTTCACATAGGAATATGACATTGACTATGAGAAGACTTTTGCCCTAGCTGCCCGTCTCTCCTCAATTCACACTCTCTTGGTTGTTGCAGCCTCTTGTCAATGGAAGCTATTTCAAATCGATGTAAAAATGCCTTCTTTAATGGCGATTTATGTGAAGAGGTATATATGCAGCCTCCGCATGGTCTCTCTCATCCACCAACCAAGGTCTGTCGCCTCCGTCATGCTCTCTATGGCCTCAAACAAGCCCCTCGCGCTTAGTTTGCAAAATTTACCTCCACGGTTTCTCGCTTGGGCTACTCCCTCAGTTCCTATGACTCAACCCTCTTCATTCGTAGTTCTAACAAAGGTCTTATTTGCTACTATTATATGTGGATGACATGATTATTACTAGTGATGATCTTAATAGCATTCAAGAACTTAAGAACTTCATCAATCATCAATTTGAGATGAAAGATCTTAGTCACCTCAGTTATTTTCTCAGCCTGGATATCACTTCCTAGGCAGATGGATCCCACCTCACCTAAGCCAAGTATGTCTCTGATCTTTTGTCTCGAGCTGGCTTTACTGACTGAAAGTTTGTGGATACACCCATTGGATTTCATGCACATCTGACCCCCTCGTGTGGGAAATTATTGTATGATTCACACTTTATCAACAACTGGTTGGGAGCCTAGTTTACCTTACATTTACTTGTCCAAACATTTCTTATGATGTGCATCAAGTGACCTAGTTGATGTATGCCCCTCGAACAGCCCATTATGCACTTGTCCTATGCATTCTTCAGTATCTTAAGGGCACTCTCTTCCATGGCTTACACTTCTCTACTCAGTCTCCACTAGTTCTTTGAACATACTCTGATATTGATTGGGCAGCTGATCCCACTGATCGTCGTTCTACCACAGGTTACTGTTTCCTTCTTGGTCCCTCATTGATCTCTTGGCGTAGCATGAAACACACTGCTATCTCTCAGTCCAACACTGAGGCCAAGTATCGTGCCCTAACAAACACCACTGCTGAACTCTTTTGGCTTCGATGGTTACTGCAAGATTTAGGTGTACCTCTCACCTATGCCACTCCTCTTTACTGTCATAATCGCAGTGCCATCCAAAATGATCATAATGTTGTTTTCCATGAGCGAACCAAGCACATCGAGATTGATTGTCATCTCGTTCATTATCTTTTGCTTCCGAGTTCTCTTCAGTTGCTCTCTATCTCTTCTTAAGATCAGCTTGCCGACATATTTACAATTTCTCATCCTACAACTCGGTTTTGTTATTTGGTTGACAACCTCAACGTGGTTTCTCATCCACCTTGAGCTTGAGGGGGACTGTTAGCATATATGTTAGTGTTAGTGTATATGTGTTATGTGAATCCTACATTGCTTGAGTGACGCCATTGTATAGCACAAATGATATATAAAATTGATTAATACAATTCTAATAGTGTAAAACATGATTAAAATAGTAGAAAAATAGAAAAAATAAGTTTCTTCAAAATAAAAATTAAAAAGAAAATAGAATTATTTTTCAAAAAACCAAAACGTAAGAAACGTAAAACAAAATGAAAAAAATGAATATTTTTTTAATTTTTACTTTTTTGAAATAATTTCTTTTTAATTTAATAAGGGTAAGGGTATTGTCTCCTTTTTTATTGTTTTTATGGATAATTTTATCTTTTAAAGGAAAAATGGGTAGATTATAATTTTTTATAATCTGGGGGCTGATTACCTAGGTGGATAGTTTGGAAGGGATATTGCTTGCAAATTAGTTGGCAGTTTGTTTATTTTTCCCTAAAAAATTTCATCATGCATGCAAGTGTGTATGATTATCTTTTATCATGAATTTCTAAATGTTTTAGATTCCCTAAATGATTAAAAACTCCAATTTTAAGAAAAGAAATGGAAAACAAGCTTGGTGGCTCGATCTGATAGTTGATACATCTCCTTTCATATATTTGTTTGTATATTTGTTTGTTTGTTTGTTTGTTTACAAGGTTACATTATTCCAGACCCTATTTCTAAAGGGGATAAGCTAACTTCAGCAACAGCTGCAACCACCATGCCAAACCTTGTTCCAGGGTTTATCTTTGTCGTTGCATGGACTTTCAGGTAGCCACTCTACGTTTTTCCTTTATTTGGTACATGTCTCTATATCTCATAATTTTGTGACATTTTCTAAAACATGAAGATTGGACATACAACAGAAAATCATATATGTTAAGGACCTCCCACGGATCCTGTCAAACACGGCACTACCACACCTTCACAAGATAAAGTTCAATCAAATTGATTAACCAAATGTATCATAGTTAGACTTGGATACTACCTTGTGTAGTTGTGTTTGCCTATCTTATTAAAGTCTTAGACTCCTACTCAAACTCTATAAATGAATATTATTAATAATACATGCTACACCACAATTGGGTGAGCTGAGATTATTCAATCAAGGTCATACCCTAACATGGTATCAAGAGTCAATTGACTCACATTTGTTTTTTCCCCGATGGAGGACCAAACCTCTCAGCCCTCTAAACCACATCTTTCATCCTCTCTTCTCTCGGACAGTCATATCATCAAACACTTCCCTCCCTCCATCACCCCCTTCCCAATTTCACTACCATTAAACTTACATGTGACAACAATCTCCTATGGAAGGCGTAGGTCACCCCCTATCTAAAGGGCCTTCATCTTATTGGCTATGTCGATGGAACCCCCGCCCTCCTCCTCTTCTAACCACACCTGCCCAACCCTCTGTTCCCAATTCCATACTAGTTTACCAATTAAGCACTATGGCACAACTTGGTTAACCACACCTAATATTTCTTACCTTCTCCATAATTTCCTTCATGTGCCTTGCATAAAGAAAAGCTTACTATCTGTTTAAAAATTTACTACTGATACTAACACTTTTTTGTATCCCACTGTTTTTTTGTGAATGACCAAGCCACCAAGAAAACTCTACTACTCGGGCCAAGTAGGCATGGATTCTACACATGATCTACATCTCTAGTAAAGATTGTTCACCTGTTCCCTTTGTCTAGGAACGTGCTTCTCTTTCTCAATAGCATTCAAGGATGGGTGATACAACATTTTGTCGTTTCTTGTCTCAATTTTCTCTTCCTATTTTGTCAAATTGTCACAGGTTCTCGCGTCCCATGTCATGTCTTAGTTCTAAGAGTAAACAACTCTCATTTTTTGAGTCATGTAATGGGCCTCTGCCCCCACTTGAATTAATTTTTAATGATGTTTGCAGTCCGTCTCCTGTTACTTTAAAAATTGGATCTCATTATTATGTTACTTTTTGGATTCTTGTACACATGGTTTTTTCCTATTTCTTGAAAAAGTGAAGTCACCAATACATTTCTACAGTTTCAACTTTTTGTAGAACATTTTATTAAGTGCAAAATTAAATCATTTCAATCAGATATGAGTGGTAAGTTTTGGCCTCTATCCATAATACTTGCCTCCCTCGACATTTCAACCAAACGCGTCTTGCCCACATACACTTCAACCAAATGGTTCCATCAAAAGCAAACAATGTCACATTGTTCAGAGACGACTTGCTCTTCTTTATTACAAACATACTCCTCTTGAGTTTTGGGACGATGTCTTTCATGCCGCATGTTATCTCATTAATTGCATGTCAACACCTTTTCTAAACCATGTCTCTCATTTTCAATTTTTGTTCAAGTGTTCTTCAGACCACTGTTTTAAATTTCGTACCGTACCGGTTGGTACGGTCGAAATTTTCCATACCAGCCGTTTGGCCGGTACAGGTACCCCATACGTTTCGTACTGGCCAGTACCGGTCGTACCGGCCTCAATTTCGGCCTTCCAATTTTTTTTTTGATTTTTTCAAACTACAAGTTTATATTTTGACCCCCAATTCAGATTAGGCTATTTATAATTTATATATATATTTATATATAATTTATTCATATATAGACTATTATTTTAGAATATAATTTATATATATATATAATTTATTCATATATCGACTATCCCGAAACGGTATCAATATCGAAATATTTCGTTCCAGTACCTTGACCGGTACAACTTCCGGTACGGTATTCAAAACATTGTTCCGAACTACTCATTTTTAAGGGTCTTTAACTGTGCATGTTGGTTAATCTTCGTTCGTACAATAAACACAAACTCCATCCCCGTTCCACTTTTGTGTCTTTCTTGGGTACAGTTTGAAACACAAAGGCTATAAATATTACAATCTTCAAACAAAAAATAATAATTTTTAGAGACGTAGTTTTCAAGAGTATGACTTCTCTTTCCAACTCAAACCCAAATCTAACTTTAACCCAATGCTTGACCCATCTCCATTCCATAGGTCCAGCCCATGCAACTACGATAAGCTCGCGTGGTATGTGACTCGGTGCAAGCCGAATTGTCAAGCGCATCATCAACTTCCAATGATTGATTCCTCTACACCTCATATCTCTGTTCTCTCCAAACCAGAAAATCCCTAAACACTTCGCACCTTCAGCTCCCATCACTACCACTTGACATCACATGATCATTCGTTCTGGAAACAATATTTCTTGACCCAAAAACTATACTGATAGCTCTATTTGATACTCAATTGCCCAACGCTCTCCTTGTCGAGATTGAACCTACTAATTCCGAACCAATGTGCTACATGACAACAACCAAATCACCAAAGTGGCGTGCCGCCATGAACAAGGAATTCAATGCACTCTTAAAAAATGGAATGTGGTCTCTGGTTCCGCCCCATGCAGCCCGGAATGTCATTTGTTCAAAATAGTTTTTTCCATCATAAGCAAGGCCAACGATGAGATTGAACGGTACAAAGCGAGGTCCAAGGGCTTTCTGCAACAATTAGGTATTGACTACTCAGAAACATATAGTCCAGTGATCAAGCCAACAACGGTACACCTAATTCTCGCTATTGTTGTTTCATTTGGAAGGTCAATAAGGCAAATTGATGATCAAAATGCTTTTTGACATGTATCTTTGTCTAAAGAGTTTTATATGACCCAACCCCTTGTAATTGCTCTTCCTCAATGTTTTCATCATGTGTACAAATTACACAAAGCATTATATGGTTTAAAGCAAGCCCTTGGGGCCTGGTTTTCACAATTAAGCAATAGATTATTGAACCTTGGTTGTCATGGTTGTTGGTCTAATTCATCTCTGTTTACTCATATTTCGGGTAGCAATACCATATACGTCTTAATCTAAGTCGACGACATTCCCATTATCGGGTCAAATAAGAATGCAATAGATAGTTTGCTACAAGCCTTACAATCTAAATTTGTAATTAAAGACTTGTGATCTCTGAATTTTGTGTTGGGCATTGAGGCTATTCATGGCCAGGGTATCATACTTTTATCGCAACAACGATATATTAGAATATAGTTTTTTTAATATAATTTTTGTTTTAAGACTTGAAAATTGAACTGTTTTTTATGTTTTATTTGGAAGTTTGACAATGTTGTAATAATTATGTTATGATTATATAAAAAATTTGAAAATTTTAAATTTAAAATTTGAGAAGTATTTGTTGAGATAAGATAAGATGATTTGTGAAACCAAACGGGATCTTAAAGATAAACTCTAGAGAGTTTAACTCCATGTTTGTGGACATTGGATGGTTGGAAGTGGAAAAACAAAAATCAGAAATTTTAAGCCTATATACAATGAAGGAAAAGGAAAGAGGGAGAAGGACTAAAACTGTAAGAAATTTTAAACCCACAATCTAAAGTGACTTTATGTGATCTGTTAATTATACTTTACAATAAAAGTAATATTATAATTTGACGTATCACATCAAACCACATCAATTTGTGAGATTACTTTTATGTATTTGTTTTGTGGCTAAAGTATTTCTTAAAGAATAACTATTACAATGAATCCTTACGTCACATACCTCCACCTAATCAAAATATGATTTTTTTTTTTTTCATTTAAACACACATATTTAAGTACACAAATAGAAGGATAATGTTCCATTTTTATAATGAGATAATGGTGGGATGATAGTGTAGTATATAAATTTTTCTATATATATATATATATATATTCTATCAATAAAAGAGGTTATCCATCTATGAACAGTAAAATTTCAACCATTTTTTGTTCCCCTTTTTATCCATATGTTTTCCTTGTTTTCCATTTTTATCCTCCTAAAGTTCTTGGTTTTATTCCCTTGTTCTCTCTCTCAACTCAAAGTCTCAAACCCTCTCTCTTTTCTTTCTCTCCACCTCGTGTCCCTTACCGCCGTCAGCAGCCGTGGAGCAATCCAGACAACAGCTCTCCTTCAAGTAGTAGCAGCTCTCTCGATCTCTCTTACGTTTTCCTCTCACAGCTGCCGTGCAATTAGGGCTGAACAAAATGTCGTGTACCTGACCTGCCTGATTTACTGGCCCGACCCGAACCGAAAACCCGAACCCGTTTTCTTTTTTAAATGGGTAATACCCGATACCCTATTTTAGTATCGTTTTTGGCTTTTCACAGAATCACATCTCAGCCCTCTGCTTTCTCCTGTTCAACACTCACTCTCTCCCTCGTAGGCTCACAGCGGTAGCTCTCTTCCTCGCAGCCTCACTCTCTCCCTCGCAGCTCACTCTCTCCATCGCAGCTCTCTCCCTCGCAGCTCACTCTCTCCATCGCAACTCAGAATCAAGGTTAGCGCATAGGTTTTTCGGTTTTTCATTATTAGAACAAAATCAGAGTTTTTCTTCGTTGCATGATTTAGGACGTTGGTTTGTCGATTGGTTATTCAAGGGTGTTCTGGTGGCTAAATAGGCTACATTTTTGTGGGTTTGCTATTCGTGGGTTTATGGGTGTTTGGATGGTTGGAAAACAGAATCTTGCTCCCTTGCATGAGAATAGTTTGTGAGTTTGCTATTCGTGGGTTTATGGGTGTTTGGATGGTTGAATAGGTTATATATTGTTTGCTTGTTTGTTTATGATCTGCTATTCTCAGTTTGTTCTCTACTATTCATGGGTATCTATGTAAAAATATTGTTCTCTATTGTGTAGAACAATGTTCTCGGTAAAGTGAATGATGTTGGTTGTCTGAATGATGGTCTATACTCTCCTATTCTTTTTAAGTAATGATATCGATTCATTTCCTGTTTCTTTTATTTTGAAACTCATTATTTGATTTAATAATGGAAAAATACTATTCTGGCATATAAACTCTTAGACTATGAAGTCAATCTGCAATTAATAGAAAATCAAACAATTTGTTCTATAAAGAAAAGGTTTTGCCAAACAATTCAAAGTCAAACGAATCATGAAACCAAACAGATAATTCATAAATAATGAGGTGTATGGTTTAGGACCAACATTTTCTTTTAATGAGGTCTTTTAGTGCACTGTTCCCCTTTTATTTCATGGGGTATATTGTTTCTTATGGATCATTTATGAGCTTTTCTTCTTGAGCTTGGGTAACCTATGCATAAAACGGGCTATTTCCGTAAAGGTTTGTGTATAGACCTTCACATAAAGGTTTATGCACAAACAAATAGAGTTTTATTTCCTTCTTTTTTCTCTTTTTATGTAGACCATTAGAACTGCATTGGGTGATTGTGGTGAAACTTAGATGGTTGTACCCCATGTGCTGTTATGCTAGGACAATTAAACATTGTAATGCAGCAATGTTTGTTTCAATATGGTATTGTCTTTTTATGACCAAGCTGTTATACTTGAAGTACTTTTGGACTAAAACTAGCTAATCTAAGAGTAAGACCATTTTTGTTTGCTATCTTATTTGATCATTCAATGGTAACCTCTGTTTGTTTTTCTAACTTTTTGTGTCCTTCATTTGTGATATTTTGATTTATTAATAATCTTTTTGATAGTATGTGTGTTTAAGGTGTTGTGTCGAGGAAACATTCATGTCTATTATGTTCCTTTATAAAAGCACCTATAGCTCCTTTAGTGTGACTTTAATTTAATTTTTTTAAATACAGGCCATCGCAGCACTTAAAAAAGGTGCACATCTACTAAAGTATGGACGCAGAGGGAGGCAACAGTTCTGCCCATTCCAGCTTACATCATAATTGATGGTGGATTGTTCTTGTTTATGTAAACAGTTGTTAATTGTGTGTTGAATGCTTTAAAAAACACATTTGTAAATGGATTTTTTCTTATTGAAATGTACAAATGATGATTTGGAATCTATCGAAGCAGGACAAGAAGAAACATAAATCAGATCAATTTTGTCTATAAATCTGACTATTTTCATCTCACTTGTTATATTATTGAACAATAATAAGAATCATTGACCAATATCTAGAATTTTGTGCATGTAATTAACAAAAAGAAATAATTTTTAACTTAAGAGACATGCAATGCATACAGATAGAAGCGTCCCCATTTGGGACCAGCGAAATATGGGGGATTTCTAATACCTCCTAACCAATCCCATCTTCACATAGAAGCATCGTGTTGGGCGCTCCCAGAAAATACCATCATCGTTCAAAATCAAAATGGCCAGAAAACTGAAAAGTATTTAAAGATATTCCTTTTAGTGATTCAAAATCAAAATGCCTTTCTTTTTTACCTTTTTTCCTAGATCAATAAAAAAAAGGGTCGTTTCGAATACCCGTTTCTTTCGAAAAGAATCCCGGGTCGGCTAGTCAGCCAATGGCCAACTGGAATAGCACTAAGTCGGGTCGGGTCGGAATAAGTAGTTTCCGGGTCAGACCGGGTGAACAACCTGTACTCACCGTAAAGAAGACCCATCGAGATGCCAACCACTGTCTGGAGCAAATCCAGCCTTCGATATCGCCTCGAACCACCACAGACAGTGCCAATGTCACCCACACAACAAGCTCCACCAATAGATCTAGCCCCAACACCTTTCTCTCTCCCTCTTTGTTTCTCCCATCTCTCAGCTGCTACCCACCCATGCCACTAGCATCAAGTCTAACTCCAAATCCAAACCTACCCACCTTCCATTGGACTCGACCCACTACCCGACGGTGGAGGAGAAGTCCTATCCTTCTCTGAGTTCTCCTTTGTGGACCTCATGGCCGCCACCAACAACTTCTGCTTCGACTTCATCATCTCTGAGAGTGGCAAGAAGGCCCCTAATCTCGTCTACAGGGGTAGCCTCCACAACCACCGTTGGATTGCTGTGAAAAAATTTTGCAAGTTGGCTTGGCTGATCCCAAATAGATTGCGATAAAGCTTTTTTTTTTTTCATCTTGTGCTTTTTTTTTAATTCTATATTGGCGCTCTGATAGATAGTTACCAACTTTGGTATGTGGGGAATTATGTGTTGGTGGGTTGTAGGAGGAGGCGCAGGGAGTTGGACAGATGAGGCATCCGATGTTGGCCAATTTGATTGGGTATTGTTGTGATGGAGATGAGAGGCTGATGGTTGCTAAGTACATGCCTAATGATACTCTTGTGGAGCATTTGTTTCACTGTATGCATGGTTTCTAGCATGGGCTCTTCTTTTTTTAATTCTTGATTTATTGTTTTAGCTATGACTTGTGTATCCAAGAAGAAATTCTTATTGGTTCTTAGGTTGCTCTAATTCAGATGATCTCTTAAGCTTGTCCTTTATGTTTTAAGATTTTCTTTGAATCTTGGAATACTTGGCATTGACTTGAAAGTTGACATTTGATTTACTTTATAATTAGGTGGGATAGTTATTGTTTGATAAATGTTAATAATTGCATTTAGGGCCGAAAATTGAAGGTATCAATGAAGTTTTGGTCCAAAACTGAAACTGCACCGACATCTAGAAATATAGGGTTTTCTCGATCGAACCGGTTGATAGGGAGAAAGAGCACCGGCTGGAGTTTAATGGTTGGTGCCGTATCAGTTCATCGGTTAGGGGATCAGTTTTCCCAGCCAGACGATTTCCCATCACCAAATTCACCATTCTCCGAACACAATCCACAAACAAAGTTTTGATCTCATTCTAACTACCAAACAGGTTAACAAAAGCTAAAAACCATTACCTGAGTCCTGAAGTCACAGAGTTCCAAATCTTTCCATGGGCGCTGTCACAACGAGATGAGTCACGGAGTTCCAGAACTTTCCATGGATAGCAAGGAGAGGGCGAGATGGTCGCAGGACGTGAGAGATGAGAGATCCGTAGCATGGGATGTGGGTGGTCGCTGCTGTGCATTAGAGAGCTGAGAGAGAGAGAGCTGAGATCCATAAATGGCAAAGTGAGAACTGAAGAACGAAGAATAAGGAGGGGGTGGGGGACGTGAGGTTATTAAATCCTAAAGTGAAACGATGCCGTTTGGTGTTTTAAAGCAAACGGCGTCATTACTCTTTATTTTTTTAAAACGATAGGTAAAAAAACGACGTCGTTTACTTAATGAGTGAAACGGCGTCGTTTCATAAATAAGGAAATAACATGTTTAACCCCTATTGGCCGGTTCAACGGTTTTCCATTGGTTTAGCATGGAACTGAATTGGCCGATGACGGTTTCAAGGATTTGCAACCGCGCGCCGACCTGTTCGCATCAGTGACAGCCGATTCCTGTACACCCCTAATTGCATTTCTCTTCCTTTGCACCAAGGTTAAGGGATTATTGTATTCTTTTGTTGATATTATTTTTCTTGAATTTTGCATGGGATGCATTTGAATTGTTATTTCTTCCCCTATCATATTGAGAAGTCGGTGAATTACTGTTTATCTAAATTTCGGGTCCTTGGCAAGGGAAAAGCAAACCATTGAATGGTCATGTGTTTGAGAGTAGCTCTTTATATTGCTGAAGCCTTGAATTATTGCAGCACTAAGCTGGGACGTCCATTGTACCATGATTTGAATGCTTATAGGGTTCTCTTTCATGAGGTATGTTTTTTTTTTTTTTTTTTTTGGCATTTGCTAATGCTATTTAGTTATTCAATATTTGCTATCATCGATATGTCTGACTTATATTTGCATCCATTTTTTGTAGGATGGTGATCCTCGGGTCTCATGTTTTGGCTTCATGAAAAGTAGTAGGGATGGGAAAAGTTACAGCACAAACCTTGCCTACACACCTCCCACATATTTAATAAATGGTAATAAATTCTCCACTCTGTATGAGTTGGATGATTGGTCTTCTACTTCTTTATGTGTTATAGGATTTTCTTGTATTCAGTATCTCTGGAACTTTCAGTAAATTGATTCCCTCCCCCCAACAAACCAAAAAAAAAAAAAAATGTCATATTTTTTGTTAAGTTGGTGGATAAAAGAATAAAAGAATAAATTATTGTCTTTAAATTCTCGGGCTTCTTTCACGTGGGTGCGAAGATATCTTGATGCAGTTGTTGCATGATTGAAGTGGAGCTTTTGCTCTAACAGCGTATGGCAGCAACTCTTTTACCAGGAAATATTCCTCAAACATCATATTTGTGGTGGTGGGACTCTAGGAACCATACCAACTTGTAGATTGATGCACTGTATTGACCTCTTTTGCTTACTGCCTTGTAATTGACAATAAATGGGTCAGCTGCAGATGGGAATTCCAAAAGGTCAATCACCTTTTCTAGTGTATGTCATCATTTATAGGGGCTTGTAAAATAAAATTTTTAAATTGATGTTTCCTTTGAAGTTTTCACAAAATTTTGACCTTTTATTCTAATGGTGTATCTTAGTCCAAAGGTGAATCCAATAGAAAAGGTGGCGGTGTAACAGAAGAAAACTCCCAAAAGTAATTTTCTGGCTTTCTATTGGTTGCATGTAATCATTATGCACTTAGTAACGACACATCTATACTCTGTACTCATGCATTCATTGTTCAGCACTGGTAATGAACAGGATTCGTCTTCAGCGTGTTCTGGAAACTTGGAAGGCAATGCTCCACAAAGAGCAAGCAATGGCTTATGCTCGAGCTTTAATTTCTGGATTTGATCTGAATTATATCGACCATCTCATTTCTTTTGTTGATGCTTTTGGAACATGTCAATCTTCAACTTGTTTCAATTTTTCTTTTTCTTTTCTTTATAGGGAGGTAGTGTTTAAAATCTTGGTAAAAGAATATAATGTGTCTTTTTGGGAACATCTGGGATAATGTGTCTTTTTTTCATTCAGGGAAGCATGCATCAATTTCACTTATCTATGCAAGAAAAAGAACGAAGATAGGCTTTGGATAGATGAAATTAATGCAGGCTAGCTCTCATCCAGAATTGCCATATTTGGGAACATCTGGGATCACACTTGCCGGTGAATATCCTGATGAGTGATGATAGTCAGAATCTTATGATTAATGTTCACCTAAATAGTCTCTCTGGTGGGAAACAGAATGGCTCTGTAGATGCATCAGTGTCGAATTCAACTGGAAGTGATGGAAGTTTGGTGTTAGCCAAGGTATTGTCCTATTTTTCATTACATCTTAAAACATGTTATGACTTGTGACACAATCATTAGAAGCTTCTTGACAAATGAGAAGTTTATTATATGTAAATGGAACATGGGGGGTTGATTATGGCAATCCACACTTATCCTCAAATTCATAGAGTTTTGGCTCTTCAAAACATATGTTTATATTATTTTAATTTCTTCGTGAATTAGATACTAATTATGCTGGTTTGCTTTCTATATTCCTCACATATATATATACATATAGACGTGTGTGTATTCCAGACATGCTAAATATAATTCAGAAAGAAGTTCCAAATTGCATGTTAATCCAAACTTGTTATAACTTTAACTATAGACAAACCTGATGTGGAATAAAAAACATTTCAAAATTGCTATGTTATTTCATGATTAATTTAAAGAAGAGCTGAACTAGAAAATATGGTTTGTCGAGCATTCCATGGAAGTATGATTAATTGCTCTTCTGATGACATGAAATTTTGCACAAAAAAAAAAAAAATTACATTTTAACCAGGTGCATGTCGAAACTCAAGACTTTAGATTTTCCAAGACAAAGCAACTGTAGATTTATGTACTCTTTATTTTATATAATTTTTTAGGATTGTGAGTGGATGATAGAGGAGCTAAAAATCTTATATTTTACGGAAGAATTTTATATTTTGGTAGAACTTTTCTATTCTTCCAATTGGGCGTAGGTGCCTTGCACGCAACGTTTTTACTAGTATATATATATATATATATATATATATATATATATACACGCGTACGTATCTATATTGTTTGCAAAGTACTGCGAGTACTTTTTTTAAAATTTTATCATTCTAATAATGAGGCATGCCTATTAATGTGGCATATTTTAAATGTCTATAATTAAAATAGTCATCTATTTTAAAAATGTCACGTCAACAAGTATAACTAAGACAACTAGACAACTAGATAGGTATAGATAGTAAGATAGAATTTTTGGTTTTAGATGAAAATTTAAAATATTATTATTATTTTGATGAGATTTGAAAAAGTTGAATTGTTTATTATATTTTGTATATAAATTTTAAAAAGTTATAACGATGAAATGAAAATTTTGTGTCTCATTTTGTAATTAGAATTTTGAAAAAGTTGAATTGTTTGTTATATTTAAAAATGAGAAACAAGAGTTTTTTCGATAATTAATTACTTGTTTAAATTCTTATTATAAGGATAAGGCAAAAGAAATGAAAAGCAAAAATAAGACTATAAAAAAACTCAGTTTAATCTTCTTTCTTTTCCACATCCAACGATAGAAAGGATAAGAAATTAAGAGTATACATCATTGAAATTTTCAATTTTAGTTATCTGTTCTTTTAATAATACATGTTGCTTCGCTTCAAGAGAAGCCTAATTAAGTTACAAAGTTGGGGACAGTAATCCTGGATGTTGAGCTGATCGAGTTGAAATGAGTTAAGTTCTTTATGAATAATAGTGAGTTGAAATGATGAAGTGAGTTTTGTGGAACCCATTTAAGATGAGTTTAGATGTGTTTGGATATTAAGATGAGTTTAGATGCGTTTATATAAAATTAAAAAAGGTTGTAGGTCCCACGTACAAAGAGGTTTTGAGTTGAGATGAATTTAATAATTTGAGAGTTGGGTATTTAAATGTTAGACTCAGCTGAAAGTTAGATCAATCTAAGTTCTAAACGGGACTTTCTTATCCATGAGAACACATTTGGTTTTAGAGAGAGAGGGAGAGGCACAAAACAATGTGAAATGAAAGAGAGAATGTGTGCTTGTGATTCATGATGCGTTCACGCAAGACCTTAAGGTTTGTTTGGAAAAAGTTTTCATCTCAAAATTCTCATCTTATATCATTTTATCTCATTCGCAAATATTACTCAAATACAAATACTTTCAAACGAATTATTACAACTTTAACAAACTTTCAAACTAAAAAAAAAAAAAAAAAAAAATCAATTTTTTCAAATCTCCAAACAAAAATAATATTAAAAAATAATATTTTAATAATATTTTAATTTTATAATATTTTACATTCAACTTTTTCTCTCTCATTTTTTAAAACTCCATGAATCAAATTATTTCACCACTGTTCATAAACTGTCATATTACTATTTACAAAAGTCACATCTCATTTCACTCTCCAACCTTGTCCCTACGATGGAGAATGTTTTGAGAGAGCATCAGTCAGCATGCTAAAGCTAAAGCAAGCCATCCATCCTCTTGCCTCTTGGTTTTACAGTTGGCACTGTTAACACCCACAAAAGGTCACACAATCTTTAACTAATCAACCCAATATCACTGATTTCTATTCTCATATTAGAGTCAACTTTGGCTGTGTCTGTTGGGATTATATATAGCTCCTAACTTTCATTTAGACAACAAGACAAGAATAAGAGAGTTAAAGGTATCTACAGCTACCTTTATATTTTTGGCAATCATATCAAGGAGCATCTTATGCAGAAATGTGAGGTATATAATTCACTTTAGCATATGGTATCATATGCTCCGAAATCTAGGACCATAGTGAGAGAAACATACACACAATAAATATTATGAGATTCATTTTATGCATCTATCTCTCTCATTAATCTAAATTCTAAACTTCGAATGAGACTTAATTTGAAGAACCCAAATCCGGATCAGATCAACGCTTCCCTACCAGTATTTTAATCATTCAAAAGGCTAAGTTATTCCATATAAAATGAAAACAAATTGTCTTCCATTTGGACCATGCATCCAGAAACTAACTGATAACATTGTTGGGGAGACTTTTTCTGTTCCTGCACAAACGACCCACAACAATAGACAACATACACCTATTTGGGGTGCTTGTCTTGTATGACTAAGCCACGTATTTGACTTGGTATCCCAAAATCCACTGACTACACTAAATAAATCCCAAGTCATAAGCATGGCATTAAAAAAAAAACAAAAAAATCAGCTAAATTATCGTGCCAAGTCAAATTCTCAATATGTTTATTAATATGTACACATCCAACGAGAAAAAAAAATGGTTAAGGTGTTAAATTGGTTTATGTATATTAAAACCATTCTTAAAAATAATTCTTCTCATCAGTAACTATTTATTATCCCACAATCCACACCTCATATTCTATAAAAAAAATGTCAATATTCAAATATAAAGTGTGGGAGTAAATAGTAACTGATCTATAGCAAAATCCCCCCTCCCCCAAAATTATATATAAGTCAATGCCGTGAACGCTGTTGAAGCTGAATCCCAACGCTCCAATCTTGGCTTCAAGAGAGAAAGGTCTTCCTCCACAACCGATCGACTCCAAGCAGCTTGTTATAAAGTACTGGTACTTCACTGGCTTTACGATCGCTCTTGTTCTTTTCCCCTCTATCTCGAACACAGTCAAAATTACTTAAGAGGCAGACCAAAATTGCTGTATGACTACTGCATATATACTTGCATCATTTTCCTGTCAAATATATTGCAGCATATTGCTAACATCATTTCCAGTCAGCTGCTGTATAATTCCAAGTAGAGGGGAAAAGTTTTGTAACTGCATGGGGGAAAAGATTTCTGGTTTATGGTTTTGAGTTTGAAGAAGACATCAAATCACATATTTTAAGTTTTTTTTTTTTTTGAAAAAAAGAGTCTCCGTGGTGTTCCCTTATAAGCTTTGCTTTACACTCCATTAATTTTCATCTTCAAATATCAAGTAGTACTGCATCTGTTTCAATTTAGCTCTTGAAGAAAAATTAACTCTGTACTGTCCATAATTTGTTTTGCAATCAGTATACCAAGTGATATTTTTTTCATGAAGTACTTATTGTACTAAATAACTTCTCAATTAATATGGTTCTGACTCAGGGTATTTATTATATATATCCTTTTGTTCTTTTCTTTTACATATTCTAAGTATTAATTTCTGGGGAGATTCTAATTATCAGCTAGCCCTAAAAAATACCAAATTCTTTACATATTCCAGTGTTAAATGAACAATGAATGTCATTCACAGAATTTAAAAACAAAATGAAGAGAAAAAGAAAATATATATCTTCCCTGTGATCACCGATTTATTGTACAAATTAGGGGTAATATTATTTTCCATGCAGTTTCATTTTTCAGATTTCCAGGAGTACAGAGAGGCCATGACCATCACTCACATGGATCCCATTCTCTATGATGCTGCAGCAAAAGGCAACATCATGGCTTTCAGAGATGAAAACTTCAAACAGCCACTAGAAGCCTTATTAACACCAATCAAAAACACCGTTATCCATATTTTCATCACCAACCTCGAACATGGGATAGAATCAACAGAAAATAACTTCGTGGGAGATATACTCAACATGTGTCCTTTACTTTTATGTCAAGTCAATGCCAAAGATGAAACTCCATTACATGTCGCAGCAAGGTATGGGCATGTTGATATTGTTAAAGTTCTGATTGAACGTGCGAGATATGCACATCATCAAGATCTTGAAAGCGGGGCTGATCAAGCAGTCAGGGAGATGCTTAGGATGGTGAACAAAAAGAAAGACACAGCCTTACATGAGGCTGTACGTTATAATCACTTTGAAGTGATAAAACTTTTAATCAAGGAAGATCCAGAATTTTCATATTCTGTTAATGATGCCGGGGAGACTCCACTCTACATTGCCGCCGAGAGAAACTATGAAAACTTGGTGTTGGAAATTTTGAGCACCTGCAATTCGCCGGCTTATGATGGCCCCGATGGTAGAACGGCTTTGCATGCTGCAGTATTTTGGGATAACAAAGGTACTCTATTTATAATTGTATAAATGAATTTATCAGGCAGCATGAAATACTTAATAAATATTCCATTGTATCCATCTCGATCCTCTTCCACTCTAAACGAGTTCGAAGAAGTTATCCTTTTGTCGGTTACAAAGTTATTACACTGCTTAACATGTATTCGAATTCTCTGTAGTAACGATCAAAGCAATTCTGGAAAGAATTGGAGGACCTATAACTGAAAAAGCAGACAAACAAGGTTGGACTCCACTGCACTTGGCTGCATACGCAGGTGGGTGGTGGTCTACACAGCTATTGCTGGAACATGATTCACAAGTAGCAAACATGAAAGAAGAAGAGGGGAGGACAGCTCTTCACATTGCAGCTCAGCGTTGCAATGTTCGGATCATAAAAATGATTATAGCCATGTGTCCAGATTGTTGCTTATTGGTTGACAACAAAGACTGTAATGCGTTTCACTTTGCGGAGTTGAGCAGGTTACCGGTTTTGATAGTGGGAGTGATTCGTGAAAATTCGTCAGCTCTCAGCAATCTTCTGGACGAGAAGGACGCCGAAGGGAACACTCCTCCCCTATATTCCCGTTGTATCGAGTACGCGAACGAGTATCTCAAGATGGATCACCCCAGAGTAGATAAGATGCCTTCAAAAAAATGACCTCAATGCTTATCAAGTCACTTTTAATTTTTATCTTAATTTTTTATTTTTATTTTTTATTTTAAGAAGATGAACGGTACCTCCAATTTTATTGATAACTCTCACTTATAAGTAAGTAATATATTTTACAGAAGGTGGAAGAGCTTTGGATGTTACAGAAATCCCGAAACCAAAGCCCTTGCAAAAACTATAAAGAAACTAATCGATACAATAATTATTTCCAACTATTTATCATAATAGAAAAAACATAAAACTATATGCCTCGCTAGTGTCTAAAGTGAGAGTCTTGCTTTATCCAAAACATATATGCAATATAAGTGTTTTGTGTTTTGGTGAGAAACTAAGTAAAAAGAAGCATCCATACCAAGAGCTCCTAAGTTTGCTAAAATTACATCAACCAAGCTATTCCCTTCTATGTAATTATGAATTAATTCAAAAGGGAATGAAGAATGGATGCTAAGATGTCAAGCCACATTTCAAAATACTTCCAAGGAGGCTCTTGTTTTTTGTTAAATTACCGGTTCATAGCAAGTAAAAAATTGTCTTCAGTACTAATTCTAAAATTTTGCAGTCGATACCATAATAATAAACTATATTTCAAAGCAGAAAATTCAGCAAAAATGTTTGTCCCATGACACAAACGGCAAGAAAAACTATGAACAAATTTACCATCATGATTTCTAATCACACCTCCACAATTAGCTATGCCAAGATTTCCTTTTGAAGCTCTATCAATGTTCAGCTTAAATTTACCAACAGGCGGAGGATATCGTTTGACTAATAAAGGCTTAAGAAGCCTTATTTGAAGCCTAACCAACTAGATAGAAAAATAGAAGAAAAAAAACCCGTACTTGCTTATGGTATCTATCCTCTTTCATCCAATTGACTAATAAGCTTATCAAGTGCATGTACCTTTGGCGCATGTAATCTTATCAAGTCACTTTAACTAGTGCAAACTTATCACAGAAAAGGTAACGACACCAGTAAAGAGAACGGTATCATAATTTTATTGATAGCCCTCACTTGTGGTAGAGGAATATCGTGGTTACAAAACAGATGCCAAGAGATTACATATAATCCAAAAAAACCCAAATCCAAGCATCAAAATAAGATATAGACTAACTCAAAACTTATACAGCATTAAATAAAACTCAAAACAACATTCAAACCTTAATAAGTCAACTAAAGCTAAATGAAAACCTGCATAAAACCTGCGTAGAAACCTGTATAAAACCTACATAATCCAATTTGATCTTACTGAAAAGTTGGGAAGGAAATGCATAACCAGCCTGTTGCAACCTGCACGCACTAAATAAACCTCAATCTCAAATAAGGTAAAACGCATTTGTCAAAGCCCAACAAACCTTTTAAGTCTTCTTGAAATATGGCTATGAGCACAAAAATTCATACAAGAATTACGGGCTCTAGCAAAAAAATCAGCAACCATATTGCGTTCTTGAAAAACATGTCAAATGCGACAATTAAGAGTCCGAATAAGCTTAATAACCTCTTCCCAAAAGTCCCATAAATACTAGTGGGAACATTCACCACGATGAATCCATGAAAGAATCATCATTGAATCTGTCTCAACTATTATATTCGATAAACTCAATTCTTTACAAAGTCTAAAGTCCATCTCTTAAAGCCCAAAATTCAGCTACAAATATAGATCTAAATTTGATAGAGATGAGGGGAGCACAGCTCTTTACATTGCAGCTCATCGTGGCAATTATCGGATCATGAAAACGATTATAGGCATATGTCTAGATTGTTGCGAACTGGTTGACAACAGAGGCTGGAATGCGTTGAACTTTGCGGTGGAGGGCAGTTTATTGGTTTTGACAGTGGGAGTGATTCGTGAAAATTTGTCTCTCAGTAATCTTTTGAACGAGAAGGACGCTGAAGGGAACACTCCTCTCCTACATTCTCGCTATCTCGAGTACGCGAAAAAATATCTCATGGATCACCCCAAAGTAGATAAGATGCTTTCAACAAAAATAACATCAATGCTTATCAAGTCACTTTTATTTTTTATGTTTATTTTTTATTTTAAGAAAAGGAACAATACCCTCAATTTTATTAATAATTCTCACTTATGACAAATGAATACGTCTTATAGACGGGAGAACAGCTTTACAGAAATCCCAAGACCAAAGCCCTTGCAAAAACTAATCCATACAATAATTATTTTGAAGTATTAATAGAAAAAACATAAAACTATGTCTCACTAGTATCTAAAGTGACGGAGTCTTGCTTTATCCAAAACATATATGCAATATAAGTGTTCTGGTTAGTGAAAAATTGAGTAAAAAGAAGCATTTATACCAGTAGCTCCTAAGTTTGCTAAAACATCAACAGATATTCTCTTCTATATATGTATGAAATCAACACTTGTGGAAAAAGTTTAAGATAATGGTAAGATGTATATTTCTTATTTATTTTATATTTTAACACTCTCTCTTATGTGTGGGTCAAACTCCCTCTCAAAGAGTGGCTCAACACATATAATATTTAATTAAATGAGCTAGAGTATAGAATAAAGATTCAAACTCATGATCTCTTGTAATAACTTGGCCCAAGCCCAAGCCCAAGCCCACGACCTAGGCCCAGGTCCATGAGAGCCCAGCCTCTGAAATTTTCGAAACGGCGCCGTTTTGGTGAGCTTTCTCCTTCCTCTCAGTTTCTTTTCCCTGAAATCTTCCCCTTCCCGCCGATTATTCCCCAATACTTTCCCCCAATCCCTCATCCCCGATACATACTCCCACTCCCCAACCAATTATTTCCATGCGATTCTTTTCCCTCACCCTTAAATTCTCAAACCAAACTAACTCTCACTCCCTTGCTCTCTTTACGATCTTTTGTCCTTAGAGGTTTGTTGCTGAAAGTGTGTGGGTTATGGATTTTGGGTTGTTGCCGACACTCCTCACTTCGGTAAGATCCTCTCTCTCTCGTTCATCTTTTCTGCCTTCCCCTCTCATCTCCGATTTGTGGTGACAGTAGCACATTCGCGGGATACTCCCCACCTCCGTTCGCTCCCAGCCGTCGTACATCACGCACGACACCACACTAGTAAGTCTCGTTGCTTTGGCCTGAATCTCTCTTGAATTCTTCTTCTTACTATATCTCAGTCACTAGTTTCGTTCCTCTCACTAGGAATTAAGGCAACGACCGAACTAGGCCGTGACAGATTAAAGCCATCGGAGACAACCCCTCCAAGGCGTTTTCTTTTCTGCATGGTCTGATTCCAGGTGAGCCCCTCTATTTCTTTGCTTTGAGTTTTTTTTTTGTCCCTCCACAGTTTTTGCCCCACACCCGTTCTCACTTGCACTAAATTTCAGATTCATCATCTCGAGTGGAACTGCCGTTGAGATGTTTCCTAATCTTAAGACTTGAGTATTGAAAGTATTTCTGGTTCACAGGGCAACACTTACGATACCGGACAGCGTTGCTCTGCTCACTAACTCCGTTGGCCACCGACGAGATTAGGTATGATAACTGAAATATTAGGCTTGTTGTTTGCACTGAAATGGGATGATTATTACGATTAGTAGTTTGCTGGAAAAATGTTAGGAAATACATATTTGAAAAACAAAATGGAGCCTATAACTTGTGGGATTTATTATTAGATGGAGGCTTGGATTGTTGATGTTGTAGAGGTTTGAGTTATACACTGGCTGCTGGAGGTGACATTAGACCGTTTTGAATTTATGTTTATGTTGTGGGGTTGACGTATGGGCTATTGTAGGTTTATGTGTGGACTGTTTCATATTTTTATGCGGCTGTTGGGCTGTTTTAATTGCTTTTGGAATTTATAATTGGTTGTTTGGGTGGATAGAAATGATTATTTCGGTTCGGAGGTTGTGATGAGAATTTTATATTTTGTTTTAATGTTTAAAATATTATGTTTTAGTATTATTATTGTATTGGGATTTGAAAAAATTGAATTGAAATTTTAAAAAGTTAAATTATTTATTATATTTTGTATGAGGATTTGAAAAAAGTATAATGATGAAAAGAGATGAGATAAAAATTGTGTCTCATCCCCACCCTCAAACCTGCCTAAACGTTTTCGTGTGACTGAAAGGTGAAGCTTGGCTGGAGGAGCTATTATGCTTGCTGTATAGGTTGGCATAAGCGGCTGTTTGGGCTGGGTTTGTTGTTGGAAATGGAGCTATTTGATTGGTCGTGAGGGGTGATGAATTAATTACTAAATAATGGCTTGTGTTAATATATTGTAGAGTCGGGTAGTTGCTGGAGGACTTAGCAGT
The DNA here is from genome assembly GCA_022457165.1 of Juglans mandshurica. Classification (NCBI taxonomy): domain Eukaryota; kingdom Viridiplantae; phylum Streptophyta; class Magnoliopsida; order Fagales; family Juglandaceae; genus Juglans; species Juglans mandshurica. The sequence goes on along the minus strand of CM039632.1, from coordinate 8,418,990 downwards.
GGCTGTTGGGTTGTTCGTGACATGTAGGGAGTGATTATTGTAGTACTTTGGATTGGTTTTGAAGTGTAATTGGGCTGTTCGTGTGGAATGTTACATGCGGGCTTATCGTGTTGGATTCATGATGATTATGGGCTGTTTCTTATTTATTTACGGGCTACTAGAGTTGACGTGGTTTTGCTTTAAATTTATATTTTTATTGTTGGATGATATGGTAAGTTATGTGGCTGTGTGGGTTTACGTTGTGACTGTAATTAAGTTAGCCATTTTGGGCTAGTTGCGGGTTGATACAGTGAAGTTGTATGGGTATTCGGGACTAAAGTGGTTGCTGGTCGGGATTGCTTGAGACATGTGGGAGTGATATCAATGATAATATAAATTGATTCCTGAGTGCGAGATGGATTAGTTAGTAAATTGTTTAATCGATGGACATGCCGGGAGGAAATGAGGGCTGATTTATTGCTATAAATAGCTAGTGTAGGATTTTCCCATGAACTTGATTGCTTATATAATTGTTTTACTCTCTCCATAAGAGGGCAAGAGTTTTCTGGTTAGCCAAGTATATGTGCTCGTTTGGTTATTAACGTGCGTACAAATTTCATAATATATGTTACAGTGACACGGCTAGAGTACAGTTCCCGAACATAGAGAATACATTGCAAGAGTTGAGGTTCCTATGCTAGATTTGCACAAAAAGGAAAATAAATTAAGGTTAGTTTGTAAAATGTGTATGGTTATGTTTTAAAGGAAAATGTGAAAACAACCTCAATTATGCATTCTGCATTCACTCATGAAATATGTATGAAAGAGAAAAATGTTTTTTGATATGAATAGTGTAGACATGAGCAATATTCGACATGTTTCTTAAATGTGCAAAAGAGCGAATATGAAATTTGAGAATTTTGTTTGTGATATGAAAATGTTTTGGTTCTGTTTTGGATCATATGAAAATTATATGAATATGTTCAGCACGTGATTTGATATGATATGCATCTGAAAAACCTTTGGCATGACTTATCTGTTTTTACTCTGATTCTGATTCTTGTTCTGATATGATGATATTGGTTCACGTGATATGGTTGGTATCAACATAATATGATATGATATGAGTGCACCAACTTCGAAAACAAAGTGGTCTTTTATGTGTACTTTTTTGTATGCACACTCGGGACTTCGAGAATGAATAAGAGAAAGTTTCACAATATAATAATACTTGGTTTGGCCGTCGGGATAGCACAACCCTATCACGAGGGTTAAACATGGTATATGATACGATACGATATAATAAGAAGATGTTCAATTATGTTATGCCAAAGTGTTTTCTTAATATGAATAGTTGGTTTTTGAAATATGAAAAAAATTGAAATGTCACTTTGATATATTGTTAATATGTTTTGAGATCTGCATATGGATTTATTTATTTATTTATTTATTTACATTCTGAATTCTCTGAAAAGGCTCATGTTGTACACACTAGTATATGTACTTTGCTTACTGAGTTGTTGATAACTCACTCCCTTATCTTCAAAATATTTTTCTCAGCTGAGGACCAAGATTAGAACATGTGAGTAAGGCTAAACTGAGGAGAGGGTGTTGAGTACCTTAGGGTACGAATGTTAACAGAAAGATTTTTTATGTCTATTTAGATATATTTATATATTTGGTTTATTAAGATTTAAAGATCTATCAGTTTATTTTGTTGAGACTATTGAGAGATTGTGGACCCCTTGGTTTATGTTGTTATTGTAGTAATAACTTTGTGAAGATTATTATGTCTATTTGGGAAATATGAGATTGTTTACTGTTTTCGAAATCTTTGGACATTTTAGATGTGTTGGTATATTTGGTTTATTAAGATTTAAAGATCTATCAATTTATTATGTTGAGACTATTGGAAGATTGTGGACCCCTTGGTTTCTGTTATTGTAGTGATGACTTTGTGGAGATTCTTATGTGTCTATTTGGGAAATATGAGATTGTTTATTGTTTTCGAAATCTTTGGAGATTTTAGATGTGTTGGGAGACAGGTTTATAAATGACAGTTAGTAATTCTTCGACCCATCCAAGTACGGGGCGTTACACTTTTACTCTAATATTATGTGAAATCACTACTTGTTTTAAAAGCTTAAGCTAATGGGAAAATGTAGATTTTATTATTTATTTTATATCTTAACACTATGTAAGTATGAATTAATTCAAAAGGAAATGAAGAATGAATGCTAAGTATGTCAATCCACATTTCAAAATACTTTCAAGGAGGTTCTTTTTTTTGTTAAACCAGTTCACAACAGGTAAAGAATTTGTCTCCACTACTAAAACTAAAATTTGTAGTTGATAGCATGATAAAAATAAACCATATTTCAAAAAAAAAAGTTCAGCAAAAATATGTCACATGACGCAGATGGCAAGAATTACCATGAACAAATTTACCATCATGATTTCTATTCACGCCTCCACAAGTACTAGCAATCCCAAGATTTCCTTTTGAAGTTCCATCAATATTTAGCTTAAACTTACCAACAGATGGAGGATAACATTTGAATAGTAAAGGCTTAAGAATCCTTATTTGAAGCCTAATCAACTGGAAAAAACAATAGAACTTCTGCTATGGTGCATGTAACTTATCAAGTAACTTTAACTAGTGTAAACTTATCGACAGAAAAGGTAATGACACAATCGATCTGTTCTCTTTCATCCCATCAAAATAGAACACTAATTACTTACTCATTTATTGGTTTTTTTTCTTTCCTTGGAATATGTAAAAGTTGCACAAAGTTTAACAGTTCATGTTTTGATTTGTTTTGGTTGGTCCTAAAATTAAGGTTAGGATATCAATCTTGTTCTTTGGATAAAACTAGATCAACCTAGTCATGGCCCAATAAGCATGCAGCTCGATCGATTCAAGGCTGACGTGGGTTTGCAACCCATGATTGAGATTTAATTGTTGCTCCCTACCCTCTCCCCTAATCCAAGCTGTCAAAATACCCTTAGTTTCATAAATTTTACACAAACTTAATTGGTTTCTTCTCTTTCTGAAATAATATATTTAACAAAAGCAAAAATGCAAGTAATATTATTCCTATATCTTGATTATGGCTTTGTTTATCATAAGCTACATAAAAAATATTATTGCTCGCATTATTCAATCCACTGAAAATTTGATAGAAGACAGAGATTGCGATTGAATCATAGTCTCAATAGAGAAGAGCATTCATCGACGAAGAAAACTTGTATCGGTATACATTCAGCGAGGATTATTATAAGGATATGGGTAAGAAGTGGGAGGCAAAGAGAAAAGAATATTTGGAGAAAGCGGCCGAAGCACACATGGTATGGCTGCACTAGTCACAACCGTGACCTTTGCAGCAGTTATAATCATGCCTGGTGGTTTTGTTCGTACTAAAGGTGACCCACATGATCATGAAGGCTCTACAGTTTTGAGGAGAAATTATACTTTTAAAGTGTTCATCCCAAAGAATTTAAATCCCTTAAATTCTATCTCCTAACAAGTCGTTGTTGTGTCAATTACAAAGTTATTACGATACTTAACATGTATTCAAATACTTTGCAGTAACAATCAAAGCAATTTTGGAAATAATTGGAGGAGCTATAACTAAAAAAGTAGACCAAGAAGGTTGGACTCCACTGCACTTGGCTGCATACTCAAATTGGTGGTAGTGTATAAAGTTGTTGCTGGAACATGGTTCACAAGTAGCATACATAAAAGACAAAGAAGGGAGGACAGCTCTTCATATTACAGCTCATTGTGGCAATAACCAGGTCATGGAAAGTATTATAGGCATGTGTCCAGATTGTTGCGAACTGGTTGACAATAGAGGTTGGAATGCGTTGCACTTTGCGGTGGAGGGCGATGCTTGTACAGTGAGTATGATACTTAAACATTCATCTCTCAGCAATCTTTTGAATGAGAAGAACACCGAATGGAACATTCCTCTCCATCACCAATATTCCCGCTATTCTGAGGACGTGAATGGGGCTTTTATGGATCACCCCAGAGTAGAGAAGATGGGCTTCAACAAAAATAACCTCAATGCTTATCAAGTCACTATAACTAGTGCAAAGTTGTCGCCCAAAAAGGTAACGTCAAGTCGCTTTAAATTTTGTAGAGATTTGATTGGTTTCTTCTTTTTTAGAAACAATATATTTTATAAAGGAAAAATGCAAACAGTATTATTCTTATATCTTGATTACGGCTTTGTTAATCATAAACTACGTGAAAAATACTAACGCTCACATTTATTCAGTCCACTAATATTTTTATAGAAGATGGATATTGCGACTAAACTCTGGTATCGTTCGAGAAGGGTATTCCTCAAGGAGGATGAAAACAATGTCACCCTGGATGACATTATGAAGGACGAGGTGAAGTGGTGGCAGGCAAGGAGGAAATAATTTTTGGAGAAAGCGGCTGAAACACACTTGGTAGTGGCTACCCTCATCACAACCGTGACCTTTGCCCCAGCTATAACCATGCCTGGTGGTTTTGTTGGTACTGGAGGTGACCCACATTATGAAGGCTCTGCAGTTTTGAGGAGAAATACTACTTTTAAAGCGTTCATTATCATATATGACATATCCTTGATGATATCTAGTTTTGGTGTTGTTACACATCTACTTATGCCACTTTTGTTGATCAAACATTCTAAATCCGATGAAACTTGCTACGATTTTCTCAGCCTAGCCTTCAGGTTTATTTTGATGGCCATGGGAGCAATGGTGCTGGCATTTATCATAGGTGTATATGCTATGTTAGTGCATTCCTTAGATCTTATGGTCATCACTTGTGTTATTGGATCATGCTTTTTCCTCATTCTCTATATTATATATGAATTGTATAAGAAAAATATAGGTTTCTCCAGGATATATTCAAGTTTATATTACTTTTTATGTTATTGAATCTATGTATAGAACACATCATTCAAAATTTGATTTATAAAATTTAAGTTTTAAAATTGATCTTTTAAACTAAATTATGTCATGTTAACTTTTTAGATGATATGTTCTACACAACGACTAGCTATAAGCTAGCTAGGGATTGGGGAAGGTGTATTTATGAGGTTAGTGGTTCAAAAAGGTGTATTTATGTTCTACACAACGACATAACATAGCTTACATTTTTAGATGGTGTATTTATCTTCTATATCATTGCATGAAAAGATCAAAACACATCTTCTTTATGTTTCAACAAGTCAAGTCAAGTCATTCGAGTGCAATCATCTACAAATGTCACAAACCAACGAATGCCAGAAGAAGTAGTATTTGGAGAAGGTCCCTACAAAAGGAATATCACTTCTATTCAAGCTTATTGGATAAGGAACACGATGACTTTTAGCTAAAATGCATGTATCACATTTAAAGTATGAATCTTGTAAACTTGAAAATAGATTTGGAAACAAGTGCTTCATATAACTAAATGAAAGATGCCCCAAACGATGATGCCATAGCTAAATCTGTCTCTCCATGACACTAGTCGTGTGTTGCATATTATTAGCTCTACCAAGACTAAAATCATCCATGTAATACAATCCCCTCTTTTAGTACAATGCCCAATGATCTCCTTAGTGAGAATATGTAACAACCCGATCCTAACATTAGGATATAAGATAAGTTTTATGTATTTTTATATAACTATAAATATTATTATTATTATTATTATCAGATTTTACATTTATTATTTTTAATAGTATTATTATTTATATTGTTGGATTAGGTTTTTATGGCACCCAAGCCCATGAAGTCAGGAATCAGTTTCCACGTTAGGCTCGTTCCATTTTCATGCTCATGCACGTCTCTTTTCCTCGAAGTTTCCTCTTCATTCATCACCTAAATATATATTTATATTACGCTTATCACTTCGGGATGGAAAGAAAACTCCAAGCCGCAAACCTCAAGCCTTCCCCTCCATGTACGCTCAACCCCTCTGCCCAGAGCACGCCGACGCCACCGTCGACAACCTTCAGGACGACCAACCAACTCCTCGGACAACACGGTAAGCCCTCCCTGCGCCTCAGTCATGCACGAAATGCACCCCTATTTTGCACTCACGGAACAGAGCACACCCATGCCATGAAAAGCCGCCCGAACACTACTCGGTGAAACGCAGCAACCAGAAAGGCCACAACTCGATGACGGAAGCACCACAGCGACTCCGCTGCGCAGACCATGCATGACCGAGAAGGACCGCCAAGCACTGTCACACGTACGCCACGCGATGGCTTCTTGCCGAGCACCCCGACGCAACCAGTTCAGGTTGTTTCGCCGACCACTTCAAGGGACATCGGAGCACCACCCACGGTGACAGAAACTGCCGGCCGTCCTAGTCCCGTCGCACCCACACTCATTCCGGTAAGCCACGACCGCTGCCAGCCTCTCCTTTCGGTTGTTTCGGTAGTTTTCAGTTTACAGAACTCTCTCTCTCTCTCTCTCTCTCTCTCGGTGTCGCACCACCACAGAGTAGTCGCTAGTTGCGCCGCCGTGACCCCGCTTGTCGCCTGAACCATCGCGCAGCCCATCTCCGTCGCATACCCTCTCTTGGTGAGCCCCTGTATCTCTCGCATGGTTTTTTTTTTGTTTCGTTGCTCTGTCCGTGTGTTTCGGCTTCTTAGTTTTTAAGGAAATTCTGATTCACAACGGGCCATTTGGGCTGGGCTTAATTCAAGTGGACTTATGTATTTTGGGCCAGGTTGTAACTTTTACAGATTCTAATGATTTTTAAATGAACTTGTATTTTAAATTGGACTTATTCTTATATTATTTCAACAATTGTTTTAATAATTGTATTAGGCTTAATATTAATATTTTAAGGTTGAAGTTTTCCTTAAATAAATATATTAGTTAAAGGCTCATTTTATAAGAAAGTATATTAAAGTATACTATTGAGCCTAATATTTTAGTTAATATTTCTTTTGTCTATTTAGTCGGATTCTTTAATAAAATTATTATGTTATACTTTAAATAGAAAAATTAAAGAATAAATTATGAGTGTTGAATAATATTATGATTGAGTCTATTTTTATTAATCGAATGTTTCCACCAATTATTTTTAGATTCATATATATATATTATATATAGTTAGTTAAATTTTATTTGAAAGATTAGATATCATATTTCAGCAGTAAAGGTTTTTAAATTATTGTGAACGTTTTATTAAACGAGATTCTACTGTCTACTTTCATAGATGCTATTATAATTATGCTATTAAAGTTGTAGGTTGAAAATAAAGAAATATGTTAATAATATTTAAATGATATTAATATATATTAGATTCCTTATAATATTTAATAATTATGTTAATAAATGAAAGTTATTTTTAAGAATTGAAGTTTTATGACTTATTTTAAAATAGTTCAAGTATTCTACTAAATTATAATATGTTATTAGTATTTTAAGTAATTTAAATACTATGATTTATTGATTATGGTGTTAAACAAAAGATTTGTTTGACTATCGTTTAGATTGTGAATTTAACTAAGTAGGATATTAGTACTTATTTGTTCCAACAATTTAGTGATAGTTATTTATGATATATAGGTATCAAGTTACGAAGTGTTATTCAAGAAGAAACGCAGCAATGTAAGTAAATTTGATCATAAATTAGGATCATCACAGTTAGCTTATATGTATGTATTATTCAAGCCAGTTCATTGACAGCCACTATTTATGAACCGCTCATGTCATATGCAAGCATGTTATCTAGCATAGCATACGACCATGTCATTCCGCATCATGTTTAAATTCAGAATTTATGATTATGTATGTAGTATGTCATGCATCTCATGTGTATAAGGCACGTAAGCCATCTTAAGTTCAAGTGTAAGATAATATCAGATCAGTTAATAAGATGATCATTCAGATACATGGTACTAATGCAGTTCAGTTCAGTTCAGGGTGGTGTGCAAGCCATGAACTTAGTCGTGGTCCACCATAGTATGTTAGAATACTATCAGCGGTTCCCCTTGCTGCAGCGGGATGTGGGGCCGGTGCACAACCTTGCACACAGGGTTAAGTGTGTTGGCCAGTCAGAGTCAGTTAATTAAGTTAAATTAGTCATACATAGCATAAGCATCAGTATGAACAGACATGATTTTAAGCTCAGCATGAAAATTGTTATGAAAATCTTATGTTTATTACGTTTATGTTGTGATAAATTTCTTACTGAGTCATCGACTCATTATAGTTTATTTTCATGTTTTTTTAACCACCCGGGTGAAGATGAGGATTACGAGCAGGCAGGCCAAGAGTAGAATGAGCATTTTATTTTAGTTCAGACTTTCTAAAATAAAACATGTCTTTATGACATGAATTTATTTCAGTTTATTTCATTTAATGTTTTGGAAGACAGTTTTATTAGACCTTTTCCGCATAATAAAAGTTCAGTTTTTCAATTATGAAATTTGAGAATCTCTTGCCGGGTTTATTTTCATGAAAAATACGTGACACTCCTAGCCTACGGGAAGGGGGTGTTACAGAATATCCTAAAGAAGACAAAAAGTAGAATACATGAGTGCATGTTGCACAATTTAGTTCCTCAGTAACTTGACCAACATACATCAATTTATTTGAGAGAGATGGAACTAGTATAGTATTAGATAAAGAGAGTGAAGGTGATAAAGCCATAGTTCCAGCCCCTATAACTGGATATGTGACCCCATTAGCATTAGCAATACTGCTTCGCCTTGGTTGAGTGATTTGGATAAAGTCATTTGAATTGTATTTCATGTGGTCAGTTGCCCCTGAGCTAATCCCCTGAGTCATTTGAACTATCATCATTTTGATTAGAACTAAGTAATGCTTGACCACAGTTACCTTAATCATTAGGAGTAGCTGAATCATTTGAAAATCCTACTTGTGGAGTGCAAGATAATTGAGGTTCAGCAGTTACTAAGGCAGCTCGACCTGAGCCTCCATTGGAGGCAGCTTCACAATGTTTATGTGCCTTGAGTTTGTGCCACCATTCTGGGTACCCATGTAACTTAAAACAAGTTTTACGGGTATGTTTCACGTTCCCACAATGAGTACATCCGCCTCCTTCTGATTGTACCTTAGCCTCAAATGTTGTATTCGACTTTTCGTTACCCGTCGAGGGAGGCCCGCTTTTGAACATCTAGACTGAAGGTGATTGTTGTTGCCCCATCTTGATTCCTCTAGAAGCCATAACAACACCAGTTGTAGTTTTTGTGCCTGTTATCATCATTGCTTGCCTAATATCCTCCCTTCGAACGTGAGCATAGGCCTATTCTACCGTAGGGAACGGTCGCAACTGCAGCACATCACTCCGAATCTTATCCAGTCAATCATCTAATCCATCAAGAAAAATATAAACTTTATCTTCTTGTAGTATTAAATTGTTTTTCTGTATATCAACAGCACACTCCATTGGGTTAGGATGGCGGAAATCAATTTCTCTCCACAAGCCTTGACAATCATTGTAATATTTTTCAATAAACCCTACGGCTTGTCTCATTCTGGTCACTTGTCTCTTTAGATCATACACTTGGGAGGTGTCAGTCCTATCAAAATAAGTCGTAGCAATAAAACCCCATACCATTTTTGCAGTTGGAAAGCGAATGAAATTGCTGATTAAGGGGCGGTAATAGAGTTGATCAGCCACCCATGATCAAGCGAATACATATAGCAAGACTGATATAGGGAAAAAGTGTCGACTCGTTTCCTCTCTCTAGCGAAAAAGCTCTCCAGAGAGATAAAAAAAACTCTTGCCTTCTCTGTCTAGAGGGTGGCTGGAGCCTTTTTTTTAATTTTCTGACCATAGCATAGAGAAGTGCTGATCTACTGCTTTCCTGTCGTCCAAGACCGCCACGCGCCACACCACAAGATTCACTAGTTGTTGATCCCTCGGATAGCAGAAGAAAAAAGTCGAAAAGAGTGGCGCGTGGTCCTCATGCACAGGCCAAACAGCGCGTGGATCTCACGCGCCATCACACCACGGTGAGTTTGCTGCCAACATAGTCTCCTAGTGTGGTGCATCGTCCTCATGCGCCACCACAGTTCCTGGCGGTCTCCTGCCGATGATTTGAAACTTCTCCAATTTGCTATCTTCCTATGTTATTGCTCATCCTAACCAAGGATCATGGGGAAAAGGTAGTGAAAGTCTTCTTCAATCAGTCAAGATTAGTGACCTGTGGCACAAATCCCTGTATTATAATCCATTTATTGAACTGTATCAAAACTGCTTCAGGCGACTTCCCCTTGTGGGAAATGGCTGAGGGTCAAGTCTTTGGCCCCAAATCCTTTTTTTTTCTTTTTCCTGTGTAGTTCCAATTGGTTTCGGATAAATATTGAGGCCTCCTACCTTGTTATCTCTTATATCATGTAACTGTTTTATATATCTAGAATATGCTTGATTAGAAAAAATAATAATAAAAATACATGTAGCAAGACAATGAGACAGTTTTAGGGAACTATTATAAGCCAAATTGCCTTTATTAAGACTTTTCCAAATTTTTATCTAAACTCATCTTATCTCATCTTATTCCCAAACATAATATAAATATAAAATTTTGAAACTAATCATTACAATTTTTTCAAATTTTTAAATAAAAAATAAAAAATAATTCTAACTTTTTCAAATCACAAACAAAAATATTATTATAAAATTATTTTATTACAATATTTTAACTTTATAATATTTTTTATTCAATATTTTTCTCTCATTTCCTAGAACCTAAAAAATATTCCACTTAAACTATCTCACTATTATTCATAAAATTTTCATCTGATTTCACTCTTCAAACCATTCTTTACACTTTCTAAGACTATTCTAGTCTAGGTTGTACACTTTCCATGGCTAGTATACTTTCTAACCATTGACCCTTGAAAGAAGGATTTTATATTCAAATTGATCCTACAACATCTCCCACTGAATTTTTATTAAAAACTTACTCCAATTATTGACAACTCACGCCAACAAGAAGATTAGAAATGAGAGCACCATTGATATTAATAAAGTAATGAAAGGTGAAAAGAAAGGACTTGCAGAAATTACTACCCCATCAGAATTCTTTCATTGGAGTAATGCAGCAAGAAACTAGACTCTACCATGGAAACCAAAGATGGAGATGTCCTTTGGTTCACCAAAAATAATCTGATTAAAGGATCTAAATTTGTTTTACTTGCAGGAACAAATCCTTTAATGGCAGCAGCCTTGTTTAACTGCGGTCTTATTGATTGCATTTATCCAAGCAAAAACCTAGTCGAATTGACATATTTTGCAAAATGTCTCATTGATGCAATGAGGACATACAGGAAGAAGATCAGGGCCTAAGTGTTGCCAGTTTTCTTATAGTTCGATTATGGATTGGGAAGACGAAGCAATTCGTCAGCCTTATCATTTCATCAAGCTCGGCATAACCAAGAAGTCTACAGAGCAAGATGAACCAAAAGCCCCTCAACCACGAAAAGAGCAGAAGGAAATTCTTGATCATGAAGAAAGATCTCACATGCTTGCAGAGATCCTTGCAGAAATTTACAAAATTTGACCCTATCTCTCAGTAAAGAAAGGTTCATTATAGCTCAGACCACATTCTGATGACCAGTCAGGAAGACGCGAGCAAAGTAATTGCTTTTGAAGCAAAGCTGAATGCCAGCCAGCACACGCTAAAGTTTGTTGTAAAAAAATGGTGAAAGATAGAACAATAATGTTACTATCCCGGCTCATATTGATCTGTTAATATATTTAATTTTTTTATATTATTTTAATTATTAATTAAGTGACTATTAATATATTAGTATTTTTTTATCAATTTTAAAAATGTTTAAAAAAATTAAAAAATAGGAATAATAAAAATTAAAAAGAAAATTAAAAATTTATGCCTAGGAACACGCCTAGCAATCACTGTTGAGCGGTAAATTCATCATTATTATATCTTACACTTTTTATTCTTTTATCTTTTTTCTTAATGAATAGGTGCGAAGAGATCCATCATAGAAATACTTTCAAAGATAACAATGGTGCATTTATCGTCGAGTTTTACTATTTATCATCTTATATAATATATATTTTTATTAAACTAATTGAGTTTCTTTACTCATTAATTTTATATCATATTAATAAAAAAATAAAAAATATATATAATAGAGTCATGCTAGGCTGCCACCCAGCATTGACCACTTGACGTGATGCCTAGCACAAATTTGTATTTGTATTTTTTTTATTTTTATGTTTTTTTAACATATTTAAATATTTATTTAGAAAAAAATCACTTCCTTAATCATTAATTACATTAGCAGTCAAAGTGAGAGAGTAAACTTAGAGCACTAGCATTGATTTATTTATATGCATATTCAAAATCACATCTTTTGAATATTGATTTTGGATATAAAAAAAATATATAGTATTTTTAATTTTTTTTCTTAAAATTATTATTTTTTTATATATTTTACAATTAGCACCATCATGTGATCAAAAATACAAATTTCATATATCTAAATATTACTAATTTCATAAATCAAAATAACCAATTTTATCAATAAATATTAATATGTACTAAAAAACATTTTGTATCTCAACTTAATACAAATTTCATATATCAAAATGATCTTAATACAAATTCCACAAAGTTAGTTTTAATGGGTAGGAGAGAGAAACAAATATTAAAAATAATATTTGGAGAGTGAATAGTACTTCTTCAAACTTGAAGCACTATTCATAACTATGTAAAAATTTAAAGATGCATAAGTCAATATAGATGAATTTAAAGACATATTATACAAATATGAAAATGAAAATAAAGATGAATAAGCTAATGTTATTATTTTAGTGCTCGGTGGCATATTAAGATTTTCTTTTATAATATATGAATAATGAGCGGGATTTTTTTTATTTTTTTTATTTTTTTTTTTGGGTATTGCTAGGCTGCCATTGCTGTCTGCTAGGCGTACCGTCTAGGCAAAGCTCAATTTTTTTTTATTTTTGATTTTTGAGTTTCATATTTTTTTAACTTCCTTAAATATTTTTTAAAAATAAAAAAAATATTAATACATTAATAATTATTTTTTAATTAATAATTAAAAAAATTAAATACACGAAAGACAAGGTGAAAAAGAAAAGTAGCATTATTATTATTATCCTTTTTCTTTTACTGTTATATCAGTAAAGCAAATGCCCAATCAGTAAAAGGCAAAGACAGATTTTCTTCAACATGTGAATTCATGTGAAAAGATTCTCGCCCACATTCCAAGTAAAGCATAAAAAGCAGTCGCTTCTGCATTAGGACACTGCTCGGGGCCGACACTCAAGTAAAGCAGAAAGATTCTCGCCGACACTCAAGTAATGCATGCAAAGTGCAAACAGTCTCAACGGTTTGTTTTTAGAGTAATTCTACGTAAAACTGTAAAGTGTATAGATGTCATGTAATCGCTTTAAAAAAGAGTGAGATTCACTATTTTAAAAATTTTTATCATGTGGGTCTCATATTTTATTCACTTTTTTCAAAACGATTACGCAACGATTGCATAATTCACGATTGTAAATATATTTTCTCTTGTTTTTAATAGAAAATATTAAAATTATTGAAATAGGTAAAGATTTTATATAATATTACTCGTATCAAATTATCAATGTGTTAAGCATGTTAGATAAAGAAATAAATATATATAATTTTTTATTATTGTCGTATTATAATCTTTTTTTTTTAATTCTTATTTGGCTTATAAATCTTTATTTTGTGTGTATATAACTTTGTATAAGGGGAGAAATTATAAATTTATTAGTAAATAGAAAAAAATATTTAAAATAAATAAAAAACATTAAAAGTAATAATTAAATAATATAGAAAAAAATAGAAACCGATATATGATAGATTGTAAAAATCGTTAAATAAAATTAAAAAGAATTGAGTTTTGAGGATGTATTTTAGATAATAAGATACAAAATGTAAAGAGAAATGAATTTTACAAACTCGAAATAAACAAGTCTCGCCTAAATTTTTATAAAAAAAGTGGACTCTATTTTTAAAAAATGTATAAAAAATTATTCTTTTTCAATGAGATCTACTTTTTTATAAATGATTTGCCCGAAACTTGTATATTTAAAACTTGTATATAATATTACTCAAATCCAAATTATCTAAGAGCATTTCCATCTCGTTTCTAAAATTACTAAAAATGACACTTTATAGGGGTAGGATGTGAATGCTCTAACGCTTACCACACCTATAAGAATAAATCTTCACAATCTCCCCACACTCCATACTCTATATTTTTTTTTAATTTTTAATATTTTTTTCTTTTATCAAATATTTATTATATGAATAATGAATAGAAAATTTGAAATAATTTAAAAAAAATAAACTTAAAAAAAATTTAAAAAATATATTAAAAAATTTAAAAATGTAAAAAAATGTAGAGTGTGGAGGTGTGGTAGGGGTTGTGTAGCAAAACTCCACCAATAATACATCTTTCCCACAAAAGGGTATTAGTTGTCAAATAATTCAAAGGGCAGCTGAAGTCATTTGAAGACCTCAGCTCAACTATAAGATGGAGCCTTCTTCACCATTCGAAGACACGATGAAAACAAGAGAGGGTGCTTCTACGGAGACCCCGATGGGTCTTCTTGGTTTTATTTTTTTTTTATTTATTAAATCATTAAGAAATCAATTTTTTAATGATTTAATAAAAAGAAAAAACAAAACCAATTCAGTGCATTTCTTAATGCTTACCTACGCGGTGCCTACAAGCTGCTTGCTATTAATCCTCGGAGAAAGCGTACAGATCGTTGTTCTGGAGATCAAGAAACTAGTAATCCAGGTTAGAGATCAGAAAGCTGATAATACAGCAAGGATTCTAGAAGCAATTCACTCATGTGATTGCAACAAAAAATTGTTAGATATATTTCTACCAAAGATAGATAGTATTATTAACAAGCCATCATCGTCTAGTGAACTAGTAGTACCACAGTTCCAGTTACCTAGAGGAATACATGATGGCAGACTAGGTTTCTGATGAATATGTTAGAAACAAATTCTGGAGTTCATGAAATTCAAATCATCCCATAATACTTGGGGAAGATACCATCTCAGAGGATGTGTGGAATTGGACTCCTAGAAATCCGAAGTTTTCAGAAGTCTACAAGACTTCTTGGACAACGGAAGAATTCCTCCTTGAAAAAGATTTTACTGTAGAACTTAGTCATCTACAGAATCCTTGGCATGTAATAAGATTATTAGCTGAAGCTGATATATCTAGATGCATCAAAACACAAAAGTGTTAGAGAGGCGGCTGCTAGAGATAAAAGGGATCTCACAGATTGGCACACTGTTGCCACATCTTTCCTTTATTTTTTTTTCTTTTTCTTTTTTCTCTCTTTTTCCCCTTCTCCCCGTGACTCTCCCCTCCTCCCTGTTTCTCTCTCCCTTTCCCAACTCCTCACTGATGTTGCTGCCGCAGCCTCTCCACAACGTCGCCGCCAAACCTTCCTCGCCCCTCGCCAACGTTGTTGCCGCACCCCTCACCTTCCTTGCCACTCACCGACGTCACCCTTCACCCTCGCCTCCGTTATCATCATCGCTACTGCCGCCCCTCACCAACAGGTACGAGATCTCTCTCTCTTCTCTCGGTTGGGCTGAGGGGGTGGGGAGGGGTTGGGAAAGGGAGAGGGAAAGGAGGAGAAGGGCTGAGGCTAGGGGAGAGGAGAGGTAAAAAAAAAAGACGTGGTGCACTAATAATGCGCCACGTGTGAATTTTTTGTGGGATTACTTTGTATCTATAGTATGTTTCAAAGAGTTATACACATTATGGGCCAACATCCATAACTGCAAGCCCATTAGTTCGCTTAGAACTAGATATCCCCAATTATGATTGGCCTCTATATAGATCATAGTTACAAGAACTACAAATACCGAAAAAATTATAAATTTCAGAAGAGTAGTAAAAACAAGTATCAAGAGTCTCCCAAAAAGAAGAGATGCTTTAGGAAAAAGAAACCTTTTGCCTATTGCAGATGTTGGCTCTGCAACGAAGAAGGACATTATGCAAATGCATGTCCTAAATACAGAACAAAACAAAAGAATGTAAAAATTCATGAACAAATCATGGATAAGGCATTCAGATTAAATATGATTCCCATTGAATCAGATTTTAAGTGATATTGAATCTGTATACAGCTATTATACAGAATCAGAGTCAGAAAGTATGACTTCAAGTCTTATCATCTTCTTCGAATTCTGATAAAGAATTTGAAGATTTTTATTTTTGCAAAGGATACAATAAGTATTATTTACATGCCTATATAAATTGATACAGGAGCAAGTATGTGTTTAGCCAATAAATACACATTACCGCCCCATTTATTGCAAAAATTGCAAATAATTCTACTATTGTGTTAGATTATTGTGCAAAAAACATAACCCTTGAGATTGCAGGTCAAGAGTTTCTTGTACGTACCAACAATCTACCAGAGCAGCATGACAATGGATGTGCTTTTAGGTAACAATTTCGTGAACACCTACCATCTACACAGGGAGATTCTATCATGCCAAGAAGGGGGGCCCTCGAAAGATCATGCACAGAGTGATGTCTGGAAGTCCTTGTGGAATTTGCAGGTTCCCAATGCAGTTAGAATGTTCCTTTGGAGAGCTTGTAATGAGGCTATTCCTACTTTTTGCAATCTGCAGAAGAGGAAACTGAGAGAGAGCTTATGCCCAGTCTGTCAACTTGAAGGGGAATCATCAGGCCACTTATTATGGGGTTGCAATGCTGCTCAAGATGTATGGGGCCAAGTAAGTATCAAAATTTTGAAGATGTCATTGCAATGTGATCTGTTTAGAGACATCTGGGAGCAACTGACAATAAGGTTACCAAAAGCTGAACTGGAAATGGCAGGGTTAATAGCAAGGCTCATATGGACTAGAAGAAATGATGTCATGCATGGCAAGGACTTTAGACACCCTAACTCTATCATCCATAAGGTCAAAGAGGATCTAAGGCTCTTCAAAATTGCTAAGCTCCAGGTTGCAGCTCCTGCTGCTGCATCTTGTCCTGGCATTGTGCAGAAATGTAAACTTGCAAATTCCACAAGGACTTCCAGACATCACTCTGTGTACACACTAATATATATATATTTTTTTTTTCGCATTCTGAACTCTCTAAAAAGGCTCATGTTGTACACACTAATATATGTACTTTGCTTACTGAGTTGTTGATAACTCACCCTCTTATCTTCAAAATATTTTTCAGATGATATGAAGGGTCCAGCTGAATACCAGGATTAGAAAATGTGAGCAAGGCTAAACTGAGGAGAGGGTGTTGAGTACCTTATGGTACTAATGTTAACAGAATGATTTCTAATATCTATTTAGATATATTTATATATTTGGTTTATTAAGATTTAAAGATCTATCAGTTTATTATGTTGAGACTATTGGGAGATTGTGGACCCATTGGTTTATGTTGTTATTGTAGGGATGACTTTGTGGAGATTATTATGTGTTTATTTGGGAAATATGAGATTTTTTACTATTTTTGAAAGCTTTGGAGATTTTAGATATGTTGGGAGACAGATTTATAAATGACAGGTAGTAATTTTTCGACCCATCCAGGCACAGGGCGTTACACCTCTATTATGATATTATATGAAATCACCACTTGGCCTAAAATTTTAAGCTGATGGGAAGATATAGATTTTATTATTTATTTTATATATTAACACTATGTAAGTATGAATTAATTCAAAAGGAAATGAAGAATGGATGCTAAGTATGTCAATCCACATTTCAAAATACTTTCGAGGAGGTTCTTGTTTTTTGTTAAACCAGTTCACAACAGGTAAAGAATTTGTCTCCACTACTAAAACTAAAATTTGTAGTTGATAGCATGATAACAATGAACCATATATCAAAGAAAAAAGTTCAACAAAAATATGTCCCATGACGTAGGTGGCAAGATAAACCATAAACAAATTTACCATCATGATTTCTAATTACACCTCCACAAGTACTAGCAATGCCAAGATTTCCTTCTGAAGCTCCATCAATGTTAGCTTAAACTTACCAACAAATGGAGGATACCATTTAAATGGTAAAGGCTTAAGAATCCTTATTTGAAACCTAACCAACTGGAAAAAATAATAGATCTTCTGTAATGGTGCATGTAAGCTTATAAGTCACTTTAACTAGTACAAACTTGTCGACAAAAAAGGTAATGACACAATGGATCTGTTCTCTTTCATCCCATCAAAATAGAACATTAATTACTTACTCTTTTATTGGTTTTTCTTTTTTCCTTGGAATATGTAAAAGTTGCACAGTTCAAGCTTTGATTTGTTTTGGTTGGTCCTGAAATTGAGGTATAGGATATCAATCTTGTTCTTTGGGTAAAACTAGATCGACCTAGTCATGGCCCAAAAAGCGTGCAGCTCGATCGATTCAAGCCTGACATGGGTTTGCAACCCATGATTGAGATTTAATTGCTGCTCCCTGCGCTCTCCCCCAATCCAAGCTGTCAAATATCCTTTGTTTCATAAATTTTGCACAAACTTGATTGGTTTCTTCTCTTTCTGAAATAATATATTTAATAAAGCAAAAATGCAAGTAATATTATTCCTATATCTTGATTATGGCTTTGTTTACCATAAGTTAAGTGAAAAATACTATTTCTCACATTATTCAATCCACTGAAAATTTGATAGAAGACATAGATTGCGATTGAATCACAGTCTCATTCGAGAAGGGCATTCATCGAGGAAGAAAACGTGTATCGGTATACATTTAGCAAAGATTATTATAAGGATATGGGTAAGAAGTGGGAGGCAAAGAGGAAAGAATATTTGGAGAAAGCGGTCGAAGCACACATGGTATGGCTGCACTAGTCACAACCGTGACCTTTGCAGCAGCTATAATCATGCTTGTTGGTTTTGTTCGTACGAAAGGTGACCCACATGATCATGAAGGCTCTACAGTTTTGAGGAGAAATTATACTTTTAAAGTGTTCATCCCAAAGAATTTAAATCCCGTAAATTCTATCTCCTAACAAGTTGTTGTTGTGTCAATTACAATGTTATTACGATACTTAACATGTATTCAAATACTTTGCAGTAACAATCAAAGCAATTTTAGAAATAATTGGAGGAGCTTTAACTAAAAAAGCAGACCAAGAAGGTTGGACTCCACTGCACTTGGCTGCATACTCAAATTGGTCGTAGTCTATAGAGCTGTTGCTGGAACATGATTCACAAGTAGCATACATAAAAGACAAAGAGGGGACGACAGCTCTTCACATTGCAGCTCATCGTGGCAATAACCGAGTCATGGAAAGTATTATCACTACAACAAAACCTGCCTTTTTCCACCAATTTTTTTTCCAACATATGCTATCGTGGAAAATATTTAGTTGATGACACGAAAATTGTCCATGGAAAAAAAAAATAAGTCTTTTGCCACGAGTTCACTTCCCGCAAACAAAATTTTGTGGGAAAATGTTTTTGCGGCTAAAAAATGACTTTTTGCGGCGATATATTTATCGCCGCAAAATAACCTTACAGAAAAATTTGGTGTTTCGTGGGTTATTAGCTTTTGTGACAATGTTATTGGTTTTTTTCGGTGACATTTTATCGCCGTAAATAAACATACCAGAAATATTTTCCTTTTGTGGGTTATTATTTTTTGCGATGAGTTTATTGCAGCGATAATAAAATGTGGGAAAAGATAATAAATTTAAAACCATTCTTTTCCCCCGTCTTCCTTTCTTCCCCCCGATACTCTCATCTTTCTCTCTCCCTCTTTCTTCCCCCCCCCCCCCCCCAACCACACCGCACGACCTCACCCAGTCAGCCACCCTTCCCCAACCACCTCCATTGGCCGCAGTCCACACAACCTCTCTCTCTCTCTCTCTCTCTCTCCTGGGGTCTTCTCTCTCTCTCTTCTTTATTCGGTCTTTGAAGTGAAGAAAGTGTGTTATTGTGTTTCTGGTGGAGGCTTTGTTTAGCTTTGTTGCCCCCTCTTTTTGCTGTGCATAAAATGGCTATATTCTGGTTGTGTTCCTCTAATTTTTACCTTTGTGGGGTTGGGGAAAAATATTACCCAGAATATCAATTCTTCTTAGAACTCGTCTCTTGAATTTCTTGTAATTTTTTAAATAAATGATGTGCCCTTTAGATAGGGTTGACATAGAAGGGGTGATAAAGAGAGCTAATAAAAAATTTTTTGATGACAACATTGAGTCTCTATTCTTCAGGCATTCTCTTTATTTTATTGTTTATTGTTTAGTTATATGATTCTTTATATTTTCGTGCTTATTTTAGAATTAAAGAGTAGATAACAATTACTGGAGTTCTTAACAAAAAATAAACTTGGGGCCTAAACTTGTTATTAGATATATTTATAACTAAGTTGTCTCAAGATTTTCTCATTGGTGTGACAAGTCTGTTGTTTAACTTTCTCTAAGGTGTTTGAAGACCCATGTCTTCTTATTGATCTTACTTAGTGTTGGAGAAAAACATTGATTATGAACTTGTTTTTAGACAGATTCTATAATTTCTGAATCTGTTGTTGTTGGCAGTTGGGCATGGCTATAGTTTAGTTTCAATAGTGACAACGTAATTTGTCTTTTGTTTGTGTAGGAGTATTGCTTCCTATGTCTTGGTCCACTAGAATGAAAATTGCAATTGGAGCTGTAAAAGGACATGCCTTTCTCCATGAAGCTGAGAAACCTGTCATCTATCGTGATTTTAAGACGTCTAATATTCTGGTAGACTTGGTTAGTATACGAACTGAATAATTGTTGAAGAAATGAAATCAAGTAATTATTTGGTTTCCCTTTGTTTCATATCATAGAAAAATACACAAGAGGTTGTTGCGAACTGGTTGACAACAGAGGTTGGAATTCGTTGCACTTTGCGGTGGAGGGCGATGCTTGTACAATGAGTATGATCCTTAAACATTCATCTCTCAGCAATCTTTTGAAAGAGAAGAACATCGAAGGGAACACTCCTCTCCATCACCAATATTCCCGCTATTCCGAGGACGTGAATGGGGCTCTCATGGATCACCCCAAAGTAGATAAGATGGGCTTCAACAAAAATAACCGCAATGCTTATCAAGTTGCTTTAACTTGTGCAAAGTTATCACCAAAAAGGTAACATCAAGTTGCTTTAAATTTTGCAGAGATTTGATTGGTTTCTTCTTTTTTAGAAGCAATTTATTTTATAAAGGAAAAATGCAAATAATATTATTCTTATATCTTGATTACGGCTTTGTTAATCATAAACTATGTGAAAAATACTAATGCTCACATTTATTCAGTCCACTAATACTTTTATAGAAGATTATGGATATTGCGACTAAACTCCAGTCTCGTTCGAGAAGAGTATTCCTCAAGGAGGACGAAAACAATGTCACCCTGGATGACATTATGAAGGACGAGGTGAAGTGGTGGCAGGCAAGGAGGAAAGAATTTTTGGAGAAAGCAGCCGAAACACACTTGTTAGTGGCTGCCCTCATCACAACCGTGACCTTTGCCCCAGCTATAACCATGCCTGGTGGTTTTGTTGGTACTGGAGGTGACCCACATTATGAAGGCTCTGCAGTTTTGAGGAGATATGCTACTTTTAAAGCGTTCATTATCATAGATGCCATATCCTTGGTGCTATCTAGTTTTGATGTTGTTACCCATATACTTATGCCACTTTTGTTGATCAAACATTCTGAATCTGATGAAACTCGCTACGATTTTCTCAGCCTAGCCTTCAAGTTTATTTTGATGGCCATGGGAGCAATGGTGCTGGCATTTATCTCAGGTGTATATGTTGTGTTAGTGCATTCTTTAGATCTTCTGGTCACCACTTGTGTTATTGGCTCATGCTTTTTCCTCATTCTCTATATTATATGTATATGAAGAATATAGGTTTCTCCAGGATATATTCAAGTTTATATTACTTTTTATGTTATTGAATATATGTATAGAGCACATTATTCAAAATTTGATTTATAAGATTTAAGTTTTAAAATTGATCTTTTAAATTAAATTATGTCATGTTAACTTTTTAGATGGTATGTTCTACACAACCACTAGCTATAAGCTAGCTAGAGATTGGAGAAGGTGTATTTATGAGGTTAGTGGTTCAAAAAGGTGTATCTTTGTTCTACACAACGACATAACATAGCTTACATTTTTAGATGGTGTATTTATGTTCTATATCATTGCATGAAAAGATCAAAACACATCTTCTTTATGTTTCAACAAGTCAAGTCAAGTCATTCGAGTGCAATCATCTACAAATGTCACAAACCAACGAATGCCAGAGGAAGTAGTATTTGGAGAAGGTCCCTACAAAAGGAATATCACTTCTATTCAAGCTTATTAGATAAGGAACACGATGACTTTTAGCTAAAATGCAAGTATCACTTTTAAAGTCTGAATCTTGTAAATTTGAAAATAGATTTGGAAACAAGTGTTTCATATAACTAAATGAAAGATGCCCCAAACGATGATGTCATAGCTAAATCTCTCTCTCCATGACACTAGTCGTGTGTTGCATATTATTAGCTCTACCAAGACTAAAATCATCCATATAATATAATCCCCTCTCTTAGTACCACCCCCAATGATCTCCTTGGTGAGAATATCCTGAAGAAGACAAAAAGTAGAATACATGAGTGCATCACAATTTAGTTCCTTAGTAACTTGACCAACAGACATCAATTTATTTGAGAGAGATGGAACAAGTATAGTATTAGATAAAGAGAGTGAAGGTGATAAAGCCATAGTTCTAGCCCTTGTAACTAGATATGTGACCCCATTAGCATTAGCAATACTGGTTCACCTTGGTTGAGTGATTAGGATAAAGTCATTTGAATTGTATGTCATGTGGTCAGTTGCCCCTGAGTTAATCCCCCGAGTCATTTGAACTATCATCATTATGATTAGAACTAAGTAATGCTTGACCACAGTTACCTTAATCATTAGGAGTAGCCGAATCATTTGAAAATCCTACTTGTGGAGTGCAAGATAATTGAGGTTCAGCAGTTACGCTCTACCTGAGCCTCCATTGGAGGCAACTTCACAATGTTTCCATGCCTTGAGTTTGTTCCACCATTATGGGTACCCATGTAACTTTAAACAAGTTTTACGGATATGTTTCACATTCCCACAATGAGTACATCCGCCTCCTTCTGATTGTACCTTAGCCTCAAAGGTTGTATTCGACTTTTCATTACCCGTCAAGGGAAGCCTGCTTTTGAACATCTAGAGTGAAGGTGATTGTTGTTGCCCCATCTTGATTCCTCTAGAAGCCATAACAGCACTAGTTGTAGTTTTTGTGCCTGTTATCATCATTGCTTGCCTAATATCCTCTCTTCGAACGTGAGCATAGGCCTATTATACCGTAGGGAACGATCGCAACTGCAGCACATCACTCCATATCTTATCCAGCCAATCATCTAATCCATCAAGAAAAATATAAACTTTATCTTCTTGTAGTATTAAATTGTATTTTTGTATATCAACAGCACACTCCATTGAGTTAGGATGGCGGAAATCAATTTCTCTCCACAAGCCTTGAGGATCATTGTAATATTTCTCAATAGACCCTTCGGCTTATCTCATTCTAGTCATTTGTCTCATTCTGGTCACTTTGTCTCTTTAGATCATACACTTGGGAGGTGTCAGTCCTATCAAAATAAGTCGTAGCAATAAAATCCCATACCATTTTTGCAGTTGGAAAGCAAATGAAATTGTTGATTATGGGGCAATCAATAGAGTTGATTAGCCACCCATGATCAAGCAAATACATATAGCAAGACTAATATAGGGAAAAAGTGTCGACTCGTTTTCTCTCTCCAGCTAAAAAGCTCTCTAGAGAGATAAAGAAAGTCTTACCTTCTCTGTCTAGAGGGTGGCTGGAGCTTCGGGCTCCACCCACCCTCATTCCGTTTGTATAGTCTAGATATTATTCTACTATGTTTTTTCGGGTTTTTTTTTTTAATTTTCTAACCATAGCGTAGAGAAGTGTTGATCTACTACTTTCTTGCCATCCAAGACCGCCACGCACTGCACCACAAGACTCACTAGTTTCCGATCCCTCGGATGACAGAAGAAAAAAGTCGAAAAGAGTGACGCGTGGTCCTCATGCACGAGCCATATAGTGCGTGGATCTCACGTGCTGTCACACCACGGTGAGTTTGCTGCCAACATAGTCTCCTAGTGTGGTGCGTGGTTCTCATGCGCCAGCACAGTTCCTAGTGATCTCCTACCAGTGATTTGACACTTCTCCAACTTGTTATCTACCTATGTTATTGCTCATCCTAACCAAGGATCATGGGAAAAGGGTAGTGAAAATCTTCTTCAATCAGTCAAGACCAGTGACCTATGGCACAAATCCCTGTATTATAATATGTTTATCGAACTGTATCAAAACCGTTTCAGGCAGTTTCCCCTTGTGGGAAATGGGTGGGGGTCAAGTCCTTGGCCCCAAATCCTTTTTTTTCTTCTTTTTCCTGTGTTGTACCAATTGGTTTCGGATAAATGTCAAGGCCTCCCACCTTGTTATCTCTTATATCGTGTAACTGTTTTATATATCTAGAATATACTTTATTAGAAAAAAATAATGATAAAAATACATGTAGCAAGACAATGAGTCAGTTTTAGGGAACTATTATAAGCCAAATTGCCTTCATTAAGACTTTTTCAAATTTTTATCTAATGTCATCTTATCTCATCCCATCTTACTCCTAAATATAATACAAATATAAAATTTTGAAACTAATCATTACAACTTTTTGAAATTTTTAAATAAAAAACAATTCTGACTTTTTCAAATCACAAACAAAAATATTATTATAAAATTATTTTATTGCCAATATTTTAACTTTATAATATTTTTTATTCAATATTTTTCTCTCATTTCCTAGAACCTAAAAAATATTCCACTTAAACTATCTCACTATTATTCATAAAATTTTCATCTGATTTCACTCTTCAAACCATTATTTACACTTTCTAAGACTATTCTAGTCTAGGTTGTACACATTCCAAGGATAGTATACTTTCTAACCATTGACCCTTGATAGAAGGATTTTATATTGAAATTGATCCTACAACATCTCCCACTGAATTTTTATTGTAACCTTACTCCAATTATTGACAACTCACGCCAACAAGAAGAAGAATCAGAATCTGTTCCCACATAACAGATTAGAAATGAGAGCACCATTGATATTAATAAAGTAATGAAAGGTGAAAAGAATGGACTTGCAGAAATTACTACCCCATCAGAATTCTTTCATTGGAGTAATGCAGCAAGAAACTACAGAATTCTTTCATTGGAGTCATGCAGCAAGAAACTAGACTCTACCATGGAAACCAAAGATGGAGATGTCGTTTGGTTCACCAAAAATAAGTAGATTAAAGGATCTAAATTTGTTTTACTTGCAGGAACAAATCCTTTAATGGCAGCAGCCTTGTTTAACTGCGGTCTTATTGATTGCATTTATCCAAGCAAAAACCTAGTCGAATTGACATGTTTTGCAAAAGGTCTCATTGATGCAGTGAAGACATACAGGAAGAAGATCAGGGCCCAAGAGTTGCCTGTTTTCTTATAGTTCGATTATGGATTGGGAAGACGAAGCAATTCATCAGCCTTATCATTTCACCAAGCTCGGCACAACCAAGAAGTCTACAGAGCAAGATGAACCAAAATCCCTTCAACCTCGTAAAGAGCAGAGGGAAATTCTTCATGAAGAAAGATCTCATATGCTTGCCGAGATCCTTGCAGAAATTTACAAAATATGACCCTATCTCTCAGCTAAATAAAGGTTAATTATAGCTCGGACCACATTCTGATGACCAGTCAGTTTAATAAATTGATCAGTCAGGAAGACGCGAGCAAAGTAATTGTTGTTGAAGCAGAGCTGAATGCCAGCCAGCACACGCTAAAGTTTATTGTACAAAAGAAGGTGAAAGAGAGAAGAATAATGTTACGCCTATTTTATCCTCTTATTTTAACTATACATGTATTTAATTTCTTTTTTAGTTACTAACTAAAGAAGTGACTAATAGTATATTAATATTTTTTTATTTTTTTAAAAATATTTAAAAAAGTTAAAAATATATGAATAATAAAATGAAAAAATTTTAAAAAATTTTTTCTTGATGACATGGCTAGCGTGCTGGAAGGCAAATTCATCATTCTTATATCCTACACTTTTTATTCTTTTATTTTTTTTCTTATTGAATATGTGACGAATAGATCTTTCATAGAAGTACTTTCAAAGATAACAATGGTGCTATATGTTACTGCTTTACCTAATCAGTGATCTTGAAGGAGGGATAGTGGGTCTCTCTAAAAATCTATTCCAAATAATATGTGATAGTGCACCTGCCACGACCACCACTTCTAGCGGAGGAACTACTGTCTCAAGCGGTAGTTCTATTGTTCATTTTTTTGCGAACACTTTTCTGTCTTTGTATAAGACGACATCCTCTTGTACGACACGGTTAAGGACCAAAATATTGGTCCCAAATAAACTCCACCCCCTCTCCATGTATTTAGTATTGTTTTCTATTGCTTTGGGGTGATGGTTAGGGAACCTCACTCCTTCCTCATGTATCACATTTTCTGTTTAATGAAATTAACTTACTTAAAAAAAAAAAAAAAAAAAAAAGAAGAAGAAGAAGAAGAAGAAGATAACAATGGTGCATTTATTGTCGAGTTTTGTTGTCTATCATCTTATATATTATATTTTTCTTATAAAATTAATTGAATTCTTCGACTCATTATTTTTACATTATATTCATAAATATATATATATATATATATATATAAAATAGAGTAATGCTAGGCTGCCACCCAACAATGATCAATGGGTGCCGCTTAGCACAAATTTGTATTTTTATTTTTTTTCTTCTTTTTATTTTTTTTATTTTAAATATTTTTAAATATTTTTAAAAAATTAAAAAATATATATATCAATATACTAAAAGTCACTTCCTTAATTATTAAATAAAAAAATTAAATATATAAGTAGTCAAAGTGAGAAGACAAACTCAGATGGCATATTAAGATTTTCCTTTATAATATAAGAATAATGAGCGGAATTTTTCTTTAAGTAATGCTAAGCTCCCATCTAGCAATGGCTGATGGGCGTACCACCTAGGCATAACCCAACTTTTTTATTTTTTTTATTTTTTTAATATCTTTAAATATTTTAATAAAATAAAATAATATTAATATATTAATAATCACTTCTTTAATTAATAATTAAAAAAATTAAAACAAAAATAAATGAAAAAGAAAAGTAGGATTATTCTTTTTCTTTTACTGTTATATCAGTAAAGCAAATGCCTTGTCAGTAAAAAGCAAAGACAGATTTTGACGCACCAACATCTTCAACATGTGAAGGCATGTGAAGCCTGAAGGCACCAAGTAAAGCATAAAAAGCAGTCGCTTATGTACTAGGACACTGCTCGGGACCGACTCTCCCAAGTAAAGCAGAAAGATTCTCGCCGACACTCCAAGTAAAGCATGCAAAGTTGCAAACAGTCTCAAGTCTCAAAGGTTTATTTTTAATAGTTAATATTAAAAAAATTGAAATAGGTAAAGATTGTGTATAATATAATAATATTAGTCGAATCAATGTGTTAAGTATGTTAGATAAAGAAATAAATATATATAATTTTTTATTATTGTCGTATTATAATCCCTTCTTCTTCTTTTATTTAATTCTTGTTTGGGTTATAAATCTTTATTTTGTGTGTATATGACTTTGTATAAAGGGAGATATTATAAATTTATTAATAAAAATAAAAAATATTTAAAATTAAAAAAATTAAAAAATAATAATTAAATAATATAAAAAAATAGAAACCGGTAAATTGTAAAAGTCGTTAAATAAAATTAAAAAGAATTGAGTTTTGAGGATGTATTTTAGAAAATAAGATACAAAATCTAAATATAAATGAGTTGTACAAATTTCAAATAGACAAATCTCACCTAAATTTTTGTAGACTCTTCTTTGAAAAAATGTATAAAAAATTATTATTTTTTAATAAGATTTACTTTTTTATAAATGACTCACGCGAGACTTATATATTTAAAATTTGTATATAATATTACTTAAATCCAAATTACATAAGATCATTCCCATTTCCTAAAATTTTACCTATATTTTAACTAGAAATGACACTTTATAAGTAACCGGATGAGAATGCCACACACCAATAATACATCTTTTCCACAAAAGGGTATTAGTTGTCAAATAATTCAAAGGGCACTTGAAGTCATTTGAAGACCTCAGCTCAACTATAAGAAGGAGCCTTCTTCATTCGAAGACACGAAGAAAATAAGAAAGGGTGCTTCTACGGAGACCCCGACGGGGTCTTCTGGTTTTTTTTTTTTTTTTTTTTTTCTTATATTATTAAGAAATTCATTTCATGATTTAATTTCTTAATGATATAAGAAAAAGAAAAAAACAAAACCAATTCAGTGCATTTCTTAAGGCTTACCTACACGTTGCCTACAAGCTGCTTGCCATTAATCCTCGGAGAAAGCTTACAGATCGTTGGTCTGGAGATCAAGAAACTAGTAATCCAGGTTAGAGATCAGAAAGCTGGATGATACAGTAAGGATTCTAGAAGCAATTCACTCATGTGATTGCAACAAAAAATTGTTAGATATATTTCTACCAAAGATAGATAGTGTTATTAACAAGCCGTCATACTACTAGTTCCAGTTCCCTAGAGGAATACATGATGACAGACTAGGTTTCTGATGAATATGTTAGAAACAAATTCTTGAGTTCATGAAATTCAAATCATCCCCAAAATACTTGGGGAAGACACCATCTCAGAGGATGTCTGGAATTGGACTCCTAGAAAACCGAACTTTTCAGAAGTCTACAGGACTTCTTGGACAACATTCAAGCAGGAAGAATTCCTCCTTGAAAAAAGAATTCACTGTAGAACTTTCTTAATACTTAAAAAAAAAAAAAAAAATCACTGTAGAACTTAGTCATCTACAGAATCGTTTACATGTAGTAAGATTTTTAGCTGAAGCTGATATATCTAGATTCATCAAAACACAAAGGGGATTTTTAGCTGAAGCTGATATATCTAGATTCATCAAAACACAAAGGAAAATGCTATACATCTGTTCCACATCATGACACACTTTACTTCACTTTTTTTTTTTTTTTTTTTTTTTTTTTTTTTTTTTTTACACTCGTTACGTAGTGTGACCCGGAGTGAAGCAGATGCAAAAATTTTTCCTTCCTTTATTTTTTATTTTTTTATTTTTTTTCTCTCTTTTTTCCCCTTCTCCCGTGCCTCTCCCCTCCTCCCTGTTTCTCTCTCCCTTTCCCAACTCCTCACTGACGTTGCTGCCGCAGCCTCTCAACAACGTCGCCGCCAAACCTTCCTCGCCCCTCGCCAACGTTGCTGCCGCACCCCTCACCTTCCTTGCCACTCGCCGACGTCACCCTTCACCCTTGCCTCGGTTATCATCGTCGCTGCTGCCGCCCCTCACCGACAGGTACGAGATCTTTCTCTCTCTTCTCTCGGTCGGTCTGAGGGGGTGTGGAGGGGGTGGGAAAGGGAGAGGAAAAGGAGGAGAGGGGAAGAAAGAGAAAAAAAAAAAGGACGTGTTGGACTAATAATGTGCCACATAGTATGGGATTCTTTTATGAAACAAACCTTTTGCCTATTGCAGATGTTGGCTCTGCAACGAAGAAGGACATTATGCAAATGAATGTCCTAAATACAGAACAAAACAAAAGAATGTAAAAATTCATGAACAAATCATGGATAAGGCATTCAGATTAAATTTGATTCCCATTGAATCAGATTTAAATGATAATGAATCTGTATACAGCTATTGTACAGAATCAGAGTCAGAAAGTATGACTTCAATTCTATCATCTTCTTCGAATTCAGATAATGAATTTGAAGATTTTGATTTTTATTTCTGCAAAGGATACAATTAAGTATTATTTACATGCCTATATATATTGATACAGGAGCAAGTATGTGTTTGGCCAATAAATACACATTACCGCCCCATTTATGGCAAAAATTGCTGATAATTCTACTCTTGTGTTAGATTATTCTGCAAAAAACATAACCCTTGAGATTGCAGGTCAAAAGTTTCTTGTTCGTAACCAACAATCTACCAGACCAGCATGACAATGGAGGATGTGCTTTTAGGTAACAATTTCGTGAACACCTACCTGCCGTACTTTTGTCAATATGATGCATACATCGCATTAAACACCTTAGATAATAAGACTGTTTATGTGAAAAAAGAAAGAAAAGCTTTGGCTTTAGCTTATGAAGGTTTTATGAGCCAACATAAAAAGCAGAATCGTGGTGAGGTTAAGGAAAAAATTGAAAAACTTTTACCCACAAACATGGTAGTTCTTGAAGAACCACTAGAAAAAGAAAGACCAGTTTTAGAACAACCCAAGACTAGTTTCAAATTTCAGAAAGAATTGAAAAACACTCTTGAAACGCTAGAAGAATGGGATAGACTCTTAGAAGAAGAAATTCCTCTAGATAATTAAGAATCCTTACCTTTTAGAAATAAAAGAACACAATTCTAAGACTGAAAAAGACTTGGAAGAAGTTGAAGAACAGCTTGAAAGAGCATGTACAGAAAACCCTTTAGACTTTGGGCAAAACAAAAGCCTGAAGCAGAAATCAAACTTCTACCTCCAGGAACACAATTTGTTAGGGTAAAACCTATGGAATACACTCCAGAGGATAGAAAAGCATTTGCTAAGCAGATTCCAGAATTACTAGAGCTTAAAGTTATTAAGGCCAGTCAATCAATGCACTCTTCTCCAGCATTTCTTGTAAAAAATGAAGCCGAAAGAAGACGTGGTAAAAAGTGAATGGTAATCAACTATAAGAAGCTGAATGAAGTTACAGCTTTTGATGTTATTACATTCCAAAGAAAGAACATATCATATAGAGTTGATCGGAGGAAAACAATGGCAGTTCTCCTCATTAGATTGCAAATCAGGATTTTGGCAAATTAAGCTAAAACCCGAATGCACCCCATTGACGGCATTCAGCTGCCCTCAAGGACAGTACGAATGGAAGGTAATTCCATTTGGACTAAAACAAACACCAGGTATATATTTTCCAGAGACATATGGATTATATCCTGAAACCATTTAATTTTTGTATTGTTTATATAGACGATACTAATCTTTAGTGATGAAGAAAATGAACACGTAAAGGATCTAAAGACTGTTTTTAAGTGTTTGCATCCATACCAGAATTGTATTACCAGAAAGAAAGCTGTGATAATGGTCCGGAAAAGAAATTACTTGGGCTTAACTTTAGAAAAAGGAAAGCATAAGCTACAGCAACATGTCCTAGATCATATTCAAAATTTTCCTGACAAGATCAAAGACAAGAAGCAGCTTCAAAGGTTTTTAGGCTGTTTAACCTATGCCGAATCATACATCAAGCGATTAGCTGAAGTGAGAGAACCTCTACAGCTTAGGCTCAAAAAAGTAGTATGGAATTGGACTGACCAGGATTCCAATTACATGAAGCTAAGGTAAAAGATTTACCAGCTTTATATCATCCAAACCCAGAAGAAAGACTGGTGTTAGAAACGAATGCTTCCAATGAACATAAAGATTCTTATCATGAAGAACTGTGTAGATATGCATCAGGTTCTTTTTCAGGATCAGAATTAAATTACCATAGCAATGAAAAAGAATATCCTGTGTGGAAAAAGGAATAGATAAATTTAAAATTTATCTTAGCACCTCAACGCTTTTTAGTTCGTACAGATTCAAAGAATTTTTTGTATTTTTTGCGGACCCACATTGCAGGTGATTATAAACAAAGGAAAATGCTACGGCCACCGTTCTTATCCACCGTTTTGAGTCCCGTTTGACGTGTGCACGCCACTTGGCATTTCTTTCTTTTCTTTTCTTTTCTTTTTTCATTTTGCTTCCCGCGATTGACCATTTCATTTGTGCCCATGAGTCATGACCATGCCCTTTCATTTTCATCTCTGCACCCATTTCATTTTCCCCAAACCAGTGGCCCCTCTGTGACTGTCACATTCCGACCGGCACAAGAGACCCATTTCCGGCGCCGGGATCTCCTTCGTCCGACCTCAA
This sequence comes from Juglans mandshurica, assembly GCA_022457165.1. Lineage (NCBI taxonomy): Eukaryota > Viridiplantae > Streptophyta > Magnoliopsida > Fagales > Juglandaceae > Juglans > Juglans mandshurica. The sequence continues at coordinate 8,386,891 of CM039632.1, read as the reverse complement.
ATCCGGCGCTATGTTTCAACTTTTCCATTGAATGTCAAATCTCTGAATATTTAAATGAGCTGCAAAAATGCCTTCGTTCATGCCTGGATCGCTGAAAAGCAGTTGGAGTTCAACTTCTTTGCTGTGAAGTAAATTTATAAGCCAAAACCAGTGCCCCCCCGATTGACTGCCCCCATTTCCACCACACCTAAAACTTAGAACTATTTACAGAAGCAGCATAATAAGCCAAAAGAGGTACTCACAATGTAATTGATGGGCGTGGAATCTGTGGGCAATTATATTGTTTATAGTTAGGGCTGGCCAGTGCAGGTGCATTCTATTGACTATATGTTCTTCAACTTATTGAATTCTAGCTTCAGCCCATGCAACTGAAGTTTTCATGCATCCGACTAATTTTTGTGCTGACTTGTGGGCATACTTTGTTAACATTTTTAACGTTTTTCATTGTCGGAACTCAGTTCTTTTCAACATTTTGCTTCATTTTGCACAGAGCAAGAGATATATGGAACAATAGCTCTTTTCTCTGCCAAGCAGCTGACATCCAGGACTGTTGTTGGTTGAAACACAGCGCCGGATTTGAGGTCAGACGAAGGAGATTCCAGCGCCGGAAATGGTTCTCTTGTGCCGGTAGGAATGTGACGGTCGCAGAGGGGGCACTGGTTGGGGGCAGTCAATCGGGGGCACTGGTTTGGAGAAAATGAAATGGGTGCCAGAGATGAAAATGAAAGTGGTCACGGGTGCAGATGAAATGGTCAAACGAGGGAAGCAAATGAAAAAATAAAAAGGAAAAAAAAGCTACAGTGGCGTGCACACGTCAAACGGGACTCAAAAACGGTGTACAAGAACGGTAACTGTAGCAGCGCCCATAAACAAATTAAGTAGATTACTCGTTGGCAGCAATGGTTAACAACTATCAATGTGATGTTGAACACATCAAAGGAGAAAGGAATTGTATGGCAGAAGCTCTAACTAGAGAATTAAAACACACAGGTATAACGTGATGTTTCCTTGTGCAGGATAAAAGATGGACCTCAAATCCATCAAAGCTCTTACAGAGCAACAAAAAGCTTTCACGGCCTATTACTTCGGAGTGTAAATGGGTTCAGTCCGATCTGGTGGGCCAAAATTTTTCTTTGGACCAGACTAGACCAAACATCCATAGGGACCGGACCGGACCGGACCGATAGCTTGGTCTAATTATTTTACTATTTTTTTCATCTTTTATTTCAAATAAATTAATAAAAAATTATTGAAATTACTAAATTATAATTAAGTGAATTATTAATGTAGATTATATAACTAATTCATTAAAAAAATATTTTATTATAATTATATTTATGATGTTGATAGTTACTATTTACTAACTTAGATTTTTACTCTTTAATATGCATAATTATTAATTGTTGGGGTGGAGACTGGTTTTGGAGCTGAAAATTTGAGAAACAGTACGTTCGCTCGACTGTCAGTGCTAAAAATGTGAGTTCACTCGAGTGGGCTCAAGTGGGCTTGAGCAAAGCTCAACCAGTGAGTTCGCTTGAGTCTCATGTGACAGTGGGCTCAAGCGAGAGACAAACTTCAGTGTTCGTTCGATCCACGCTTAACACCCTTCTCGAGCCATTGTTAATGAATATCAAACAATTTCATTTTACATAAATTATTCATGTTCGCTTGCAACTTAGGTATTTAAAAAACTTACCTAATTATTTTAATTAAGTGTAAATAATAGAGTATGTATGAATGTATGATGTACTAACTATTTACATATAATAACATAACTTATCACATGATTTATGATTTTATTATTAATTGATAGCATATATTATTTTATATTTTATATTGTTAATGATAATAAATTAGATGAAAATTATATTATTAACTTATATAATTATTATATAAAAATAATATATTAAATTTTTAAAAATATTTTTAAAAACTATATATAGGGGTTCTGTCCAATTCGGTTCAGTCCGGTCCAAAATTTATAAATCCCGGGACCGGACCGAATGTCATCAGTCTACATATTTTAGGATCGAGACCGACCAGTCCATAATTTGGTCTGGTCAATTTTGCTTGTCTGAATCGAATTACTTATGGCCTTAGAGCTACTCCAACAATAGGCATACGCTTTGGAAAAACAAAGTCTCACAAATATAGAGGACATGTGCACCTAAAAAATTGAGAACAGTGGTAGTTCTCTTGTAGGAGACAATGTCTCTGAACAATAGGGTCAAACTTAGAAATCTAACGAGGAATCAAGTCTCTCATTCATCTCAAAAAAATAAATTGTACAAACCACAAAAATATTACGTGGTTGAATAATTTTTTATTCAGTCCCCTCTTAGGGGACTCCTCACACACGCCTAGTGTGGTAATGTAGAGGATGAAACATTCGTTTGATTTAAGTAGAAAAGCCTCATGCATAGAAACAGTGCATATTGAATGAACTGAAATCATGCCCTTCGGGACCCAATTGCTTGCACAGATGAGATGAGATTATAATTGAATAAAATGTTATTAGAATAGATTTTTTTAATATTATTTTTGTGTCACACTTCAATACATCTACAGGATTGGGCAGAAGTCACTATGGACTTTGCGGGCTTGGGTTTGGGGTAATAAGAATTTATAGATTTGGGCTCAAGGGCTTTCATGCGCTTGGATGACTAATGTCTTTTGCTTAGTTTTATTATACATCTTAATATGGGCTAGGGTTGTGTTAGTTGAGCCCAGTTGCTTGTATCCTCACTTAGGCTTATTGTTGTTAGCTTGGACTTAAAAGGCCCATGGCCTCAACTTAGCTTCCTGTAGAGTCTTCATGGGAGTATTTGTACTCAGTTGAGAGTGTAACAAATCATTTTGACATGTTATAACTCACTTTGTCACTTTTCTCTTATTTTCTCTCCCATTTTTCTTGGAGGAGCTCCCCTCAAAAAGAGCAACCTTTGTTATTTTTATCTAATCTCTGGAGTGTGTTACAAATTGGTATCAAAGAGATACCGGTCTTTGTGCAATCAAAATCTATGGAAGAAAAAACTCTTACATCATTGCTTAAAATGAAAGAGCTAATGGAACAAAATCAGCAACATTGTGAAATTATCCTACAGTAATTAAAGGAATACCAAAACAACCTCTATGAAAATTTAAGCTATAAGCACGGGTTTTTTGCAATGCAGAATATGCCGAAAGTCAAAGAAAAGGGGAAGTTCGATTGAACAAAAATTCCTTCTCAATTTTTCATTCGTTAGATCTCCCTTCTCCTTCAATATTTGTACTAAGCAAAAAGCATATCATGGCCAGAAAAGGAGGAGACCCAGGGTTTGGGACCATTCTCGACACCAACAACAACGACTCAAGCATCCTTGATTTTTTTAGCACCAAATGGGAGTTTGACCTAGGTGGTGTAGATTTTCATTATCTCTGCTCCTCACCCGCTTCTTTCTCCCAAGACTGACAACCTCCCTACAACTTTTTGTCCTCACCACGAAAATCCAGCCAAACAATATTTCAACCCGCAGACCCCTCTCACTCTCATTTCTCTATGTCTCTCCGAAGGGAATATTCTAACATAGCAGAGAAAATAATGGAAATATTGAATAAAGTAGGGAATGTGGGTAAAGATAATTGCTCTCTTCGAGGAGGAGCACCTCCAGGAATTAAAGAAAAAATGAGAACATTTATCTTTTCAATAGTATTTGCATAGTGCATCCAAAAGTTCTAGGCGTACAATAAGATAGACTCCACTAATAGTCCACACAATGGTCATGGACCTATTACGGAATCTTACATGAATTAAAATGGAACCAGGCCTATGGCCCAGAGTCCAACAAGATCGAACTAAATAAAAGGAACAAGAACCAATGAAATAACAAAAGGGCCACTAGCCTACACGACCGTAGCCCCCCATACTTCAGAACTCCCTTCAGAACTAAGGAGTTCGACACTTCGACTTCTCCACTTCAGTTCAGAACAAGTACCCCTCACATGTGCTAGGGTTCCGTCTTCTTCCCTTCCTCTCTCTTGCCTTATGCCATCCTTCGCGCTTCCACCTTCAGATCTAAGCCATTGTTTGTTACGTATCCCCCCGTTCAAAACACATTCCTGCAAGGTAGGGAACTTCTCCTTCAGCCGTGAGTAAACTTCCCAAGTGGCATCATCGGCCCCTTGGCCTTAACAACGGACCAAGAGCTCCACCCGTACTTGGTTGCCCGCCTTGGTCATTCGATGCTTCAGTATTTCTTCAAGCTCTAGCCAAATTACTCCTTGGTTGTCCACTAGGGGTAGTGTGGGAAGGGAAGTGACCCTTGAACCGATCTTGTATTTGAGTTGAGTTATATGGAAGGTGGGGTAAATTCTTGAGGATCTCAGGAGATCTAGCTTGTAGGCCACCTGACCTACCCTCTATGATTATCGAAATGGCAAAAAATACCGAGGGGCAAGCTTGAGGTGGCATTGTTGTGCTACAGTGCTTTGTTTATATGATTCGAGCCATAGGTATACATCATTGCCCAAAATAAATTATTGTTCCTTCCGTTTTAGATTTGAGTAATTTTTTCATTCTATCTTGTGTATTTTGTAAATTTTGTTTGAGGATTCTTGTGATCTGGTCTCGAATCCTTAGAATGGTGTTCACAGCTTCCCCGTGTGTTGTTCCCAATACATAATCAAGTCAACTAGGTCGCAGTTGCCCTTAAAGGGCCTCATAGGAAGTCATTCTTGTTGATGAGTGCTGAGCGGAGTTGTACCACCACTTAGCCAATGGTATCCACCTAGCCCAGTATTTAGGCTTGTCTCCACTTAAACATCTAAGGCACTGATTGTCTCGTTCATGACTTCAGGCTACCTGTTGGTTTGAGGGTGGTATGTCATGCTTAAAGATAGTTGAACCCCTTGCAAGGAAAAAATTTCGTGCCAAAATTGGCCAGTCAACGTGTTATCACAATCAAAGACAATAGACTGTGGTAGCCCGTGCAATTTAAAAATAGTTCAAAAAATAACTTAGCAATGTCCCTAGCTATACAGGTATGTTTCAGAGGAATAAAGTGATTGTATTTGGTCAGCCTGTCAACCACCACCCATAAAGCATTGAACCCTAGTGAAATAGGCAGCCCTTCCACAAAATCTATAGTGATGTGAGTCCATGGCAGCATCGGTACGGGTAGTGGTTAAAGTAGCCCGCTTGGTAGGGTGTTGTCTATCTTAACTCGTTGGCATAAGTCACAACTTCTAATAAATGCATTGACATCCTTACCCATACTCTTCCTCGATAGGGCATCGACAACCCTATTTTCCGACCCTTTCTTGTACTCTACCATGAAGTGATACCCTAAAAACTTAGTAATCCAACATTATTGCATTGGGGTCCCCACTTTTTGATCCAAAAGATGCTTGAGACTTTGTTGGTCTATGTGCACCACAAAAGTTTGCCCTAGTAGGTAAGGCCTACATTTAAGAACAACTGAAACTAGGGCAAATGGTTCCTTCTCGTAAGTCGACATCATAAGTGCTCTTCCCTTCAAGGCTGGGTTGAAATAAGCTATGGTCTTGCCTTATTGCATCAAAATTTGCCCCAATGGCATTTTCCAAGGCATCGCACTCAATAGTGCATGGCCTTGAGAAATCTGAAAGAGCCAAAAAAAGAGGTTGTGTAACAGCCTTTTTTAGCTTGTGAAAAGCTAGCTTAGCTTCCTCACTTCATCTAAAACCATCATTCTTCAACATTCAAGTTAGAAGGGAAGCAATCCCACCATAGCCTCTTATGAACTTGTGATAATATTCCATTAACCCAAAAATCCCCTTAAAGCCTTGAGGGATTTAGGTAAGGGCCAATATTTGATTGCTTGTAACTTATTAGAATCTGCCCGTATACCTTCATAAGAGATTAGATGGCCTAAATAGGCTATCTCCTTACACCCAAAGTGACACTTTGATCGCTTGGCGTACAACTTGTGTTGCCTTAGTAGATCAAGGGTGGTTTAGAGGTGCACCACGTGTTCCTCCACTATTTTACTGTACACAAGAATATCATAAGAAAACAAGTATAAAATTTCTTAAATGAGGCCGAAATACCTCATTTATAAGACTTTGGAAGGTGGATTGGACATTAATTTCCAAATGGCATAACTAGGAACTCGTAGTAGCCTTCATGCGTCCTAAACGCTTTTTTGTTAGGTTAACAATCTCTTCTTGAATCTTGGCTAGGTTATAGGTTGAGGTTAGGTTTGGAAGGTTGAACGTCTTGACACGCAAGCAGATGTCATACTTAAGAATACTAAGGAAATAACTAAGTTTATATGTATCAGGCAACCTTTTCAATTGGTTAGCCAGTGTCTCAAACCTGGCCTTATACTCTTCCATAGTACTATTTTGTCTTAACTTACTAAGTGTCTCCATAAGGTCATCATAGCCACTAGGATCAAATCTCACTAATGGCCTTAATAAAAGAGTCTCAATCAGTAAGTTGTCCAAATTCCTCTAAATCTTGAAACCAAGTGAGGACTTTACCCTCCATATGAAAAGAGGCAAGCCTTAAACGATGTTATGACAATGTATTATGGAATGTAAAAAATTGATGTACTTTGTAAGTCCAACATGCAAGATCTTCACTATGGAAGACAAGGAAGTTAAGTATGATGGTTCTTGTTTGTATTTCTCTCATATGCTGGTGTGGGGCAGGTTCCTCTATGGTTTGTATATCAGCTGAAGATTCACCATTGTTGTTCCTCCTGTGCATTCCTGCAATCAAGGTTGTGAGTTGTGGGACTATAGCATCCATCTGCCTCTTTATGGCTATCACCTCTGTCTCCAGCACTTCATTGGATTTTTTTACATCATTAAGTCCATCTTGTAGTTGATTCATAATTGTGCCTTCTGTCATATTTTTAATATTGATATACAGAGAATTGATATCTCTAATACCACTTGTAACACAACAGAGAAAATAAGAAAAATAGTGAATAAAGTAGTGAACGTGAGTAAAGATAGTTGCTCTCTTAGAGGGGGAGCGCTTCCAAGAATTAGAGAAAGAATGAGAAAATTTAGGATTTCAACGGTATTCGATAGTGCATCCAAAAGTTTCAGGCGTATAATAAGACAGATTCCACTAATGGGTCATGCAATGGCCCATGGACCAACTACTGACTCTTATACGAATTAAAATGGAGCCAGGCCTACGGCCCAGAGTCCAACAAACTAAATAAAAACAATGAGACCCAATGAAATAACAAAAGGGCCACTGGCCCACCATACTTCAGAACTCCCTTGTCCCTTCAGAACTCGGGAGTTCTACACTTCGCTTCTCCACTTCGAGTACCTCTCACGTGTGCTAGGGCTCGTCTTCTTCCCTTCCTCTGTGTTGCCTTCACCCGTCCTTAACGCTTCCACCTTCAGATTTGAGCCGTCGTTTGTTACAAATATCCTTGAAAAATTTCATCATACAATATTATCTCTCTCATAGCATACAGTTTCATTACCAGTATCTTCAACCCACTCCCGGACAATGGAAGCCCTTCCAAGACATTCGACTATGACTTTCACGTCGTCGGTGCTGACCAAGCCGAGCGCGTCATTGGCACTCTTCTTGGCTCCATCTCGCCTGATGTCACCGTTGAAATCCGAAACTCTTATGATGTCCCTCACAGCGAGTTCTCGGGCCAGATTGCTTTGAATATCGAGTACCATCACAATATGTTAGTATCCCACCAAAAAGTGAATCTGAAAGAAGTCATCGTTGAATGGTATTCAACTGGTCTTGGAGTTACCCGCGGTAATGCACTGATTCATGAATTTTATTCCAGCAAAGTTCCCAACCTTGTTCATTTGACTGTCGATACAGGATTCAGGAATGGACAGGGCACGATATAAGCTTATGTTTCTTTTAATTTGCCACTTGGAGACCAGCAGCTTGCTGCACAATTTCAGGAGATTCCTCTGGATCTTCGTATGGTAGAAGCTGAACGAATTGGATTTGATATTCTAAAAACAACTGTGATTTTGAACTTGTCACCTGCTGAGTTGCTTCTTGGGAAGCCTCTCTATAAGCAAACGGAGAAGTCGTTACTTGCTTATTCTGGACCCTCTTTAAATGTTCCTGTGGAGCATGCCTCAGGAGATACTTCAAAGATGGTGGTGCGTCGGATAAAAGATATGCGTGGTATGGAGCTTCATCCAAAGGTGTAGCGGGAGTTTTCGGCACTAAGTAAGGTTTCAGGGTTGGAAACTTATGGTACTTGTATATGCTTCTCATCGGTGGGTTTACCCCATATAAGTGCACATATGAGTTTTCGATGTTCGATAAAATGCCTGAAAAACTCTTGCGGATTGGAACTCAATGAATTATGGGTTCTTGTAGAATTCACAAAAACGCTGGGCTGGATTATGTGGGTCGAGGTGCAATAGCAAGCAATGGTGTAAATGGTAGACTTGGGACTTGCACGGATAGTGGCATTTATTCTTCGGGTAGTAGAATTCAGGGGGATTTTAACTTGAATAATTTCCAAGATGTTGTTCTATTTCCTGCCTTTATCGTTGGATTTCTTGTAGCTTCTCCAATATTTGCATCCTTGGCAAGGAGCCACAGTCCTTTTAGGCTCGTTGGAGTTGGGTCATCAGTTTGGACATTTGTTGTCGCTGGGTGTGGCAGCTCATTTGACATTTGGTCCCTTGCAATATGTCGCATGCTGGTTGGTGTTTGCAGTATCTATAATCATGCCTGGTGGTTTTGTTGGTACTTGAGGTGACCCACATGATCACGAAGGCTCTACAGTTTTGGGGAGAAATGCTGCTTTTAAAGTGTTCATTATTATTGATGCCATATCCTTGGTGTTATTTAGTTTTGCTATTGTTTTCCATCTACTCATTCCACTTTTGTTCGAAGTGTTATGAATCTGATGAAACTCACTACGCTTTTCTCAGCTAGGTCTTCCGGTTTATTTTGATGGCAATGGGGGCAATAGTGCTGGCATTTATCACAGTTGCATATGTTGTGTTTGCGCATTCTTTAGATCTTGTCGTTACCACTTGTGTTATTGGCTCATGCTTCTTCCTCATCGTCTCTTTTATACGCGGAATGTATAAGGAGGATCTAGGTTTAGTACATCAATGAATGAGTTATTCTATTTTCAAGTTGGTTTATAGAGCACACCATCCATCATTCCAACCTCTTGCCTCTTGATTTTTACAGTTGGCGCTGCTAACACCCACAAAAGGTCTCAATATTTAATTAATCAACCAAATATCACTGATTTCTATTATGATATTAGTGTCAAATATCACTACAGCGTATGGTATCGGATGCTTAGAACTCGAGGACCATAGAGAGAGAAAGATACACAATAAATGTTTTGGGGTCCAGTTTATGTGTCTATTTCTCATTCTAAGTTCTAGGGTTCGAATGAGACTTTAAAGTTTAAAGAACAAGTAGTTTACTCATTCATAAGGCTAACGTATTCCATTTAAAAGAGAGAAACAAATTGTCATCCATTTGGTCCATGCATCCAGAAACAAACTGATAAAAATTGTTGGGGAGACTTTTCCCTGTTCCATTTGGTCCATGCATCCAGAAACGAACTGACAAACGACCCACAACAATAGACAACAGACCCATTTGGGGTTCTTGGCATGTACAACTTACCCACGTATTTGACTTTTAAAAGTAGAAGTTTTCCATGATGACTCCGCCCAACTAAGTTTAACATAAAACCAGTATCCTCCAAACTCACTGACTTTGACTGATCTAAACCAGCCTGGCTTTTGGTTTCTATCCCCCACCTATAAGTCAATGCCGTGAATTACGACTCCAAGCAGTTTGTAAGCTTTATATTCGATCGATCGCTATTCCCCACTATCTCGAACATAGTTCTGGTGAAGGTGGAGGCAGAAATTAAGCGTTTATCAGAGGAAGAAGTTAGCAGCGGAGTACTCCACTGGCTTTGCAATTACCAACTTGGCAGCTAGGTTATTATTGTTCTTTCACATATTTTAAGTTAAAAGAAAAAAAAAAGATTAATTGTTTTGTGGTTTTGAGTATTTTAAGTCAAATATTAAGTACTGCATCTGTTTCAATTTAGTTTTGATGAAAATATTCTGTATTCTACATAATTTGTTTTGCATGCATTCAGTATTTGCTTATATATATATAGATATATGTATAACATTTTATTCTTTTCTTTTATATAAATTCTAAATCCGAATTTCTGCCATCTGGGGAGATCAAAGTTTTCGGCCCTAGTAAATATAACTTCTTTACAGTTTCGGCCCTAAAAAGATATCATTTTAGTGATCACATGAACAAATGAATATCACTCATAGAATTAACAAAATGAACAGAAAAAAGAAAATTTCTTTCCTGTGATCACCAATTTATTGTACAAAGGGGTAACATTATTTTCCATGAGGTTTCATTTTTCAGGTTTCCGTGAGTATTACTCTTTTGTGTGGAAAACAGAGAGGCCATGAGTCCCATGACCATCACTCGCATGAATCCGATTCTCTATAATGCTGCAGCACAAGGCAACATCATGGTTTTCAAAAATCATAAATTCAAACGGCCACTAGAAGCCTTATTAACACCAAACAAAAACACAATCCTCCATATTTTCATCACAACCCTCGAAAATGGGATAGAATTAACAGAGAAAAACTTCGTGGGAGACATACTCAACATGTGTCCTTCACTTTTATGTCAAGTCAATGTCAAAGATGAAACTCCATTACATGTAGCGGCAAGGTATGGGCATGCTAATATCATTAGAGTTCTGATCCAACATGCGAGATATGGACATAATCAAGATCTTGGAAGCGGGGCTGAAGCAGTCAGGGAGATGCTTAGGATGGTGAACAAAGAGAAAGACACAGCCTTACATGAGGCTGTACGTTATAATCACCTTAAAGTGATAAAACTTTTAATCAAGGAAGACCCAGATTTTTCTTATTCTGTTAATGATGCCGGGGAGACTCCACTCTACATTGCTGTCGAGAGAAACTATGAAAATCTGGTGTTGGAAATTTTGAAAACCTGCAATTCACCCACTTATGATGGCCCCCTAGGTAGAACGGCTTTGCATGCTGCAGTATTTTGGGATAACAAAGGTACTTCATTTATAGCTATATAAATGAATTTATCGGACAGCATGAAATATTTAATAAATATCGCAATTTTTTGGGATAAAAGAGGTAATCCATTGCATCTATCTCAATCTCTCTTCCTACCTAAACCTTAGAGTTGGAGGAAGAATCCCAAAGAATTTAAATCCCGTAAATTCTATCTCCTAACAAGTCGTTGTTGTGTTGGTTACAAAGTTATTACGATACTTAACATGTATTCAAATTCTTTGTAGTAACGATCAAAGCAATTCTGGAAAAAATTGGAGGAGCTATAACTAAAAAAGCAGACCAAGAAGGTTGGACTCCACTGCACTTGGCTGCATACTCAAATTGGTGGTGGTCTACACAGCTGTTGCTGGAACATGATTCACAAGTAGCATACATGAAAGACAAAGAGGGGAGGACAGCTCTTCACATTGCAGCTCATCGTGGCAATAATCGGGTCATGGAAAGTATTATAGGCATGTGTCCAGATTGTTGTGAACTGGTTGACAACAGAGGCTGGAATGCATTGCACTTTGCGGTGGAGGGCGATATTTGTACAGTGAGTATGATCCTTAAAAAATCATCTCTCAGCAATCTTTTGAACGAGAAGAACGCCGAAGGGAACACTCCTCTCCATCACCAATATTCCCGCTATTCCGAGGACGTGAATGGGGATCTCATGGATCACCCCAGAGTAGATAAGATGGCATTCAACAAAAATAACCTCAATGCTTATCAAGTCGCTTTAACTAGTGCAAAGTTATCACCAAAAAAGGTAACGTCACAATCGATCTGACATTCTCTTTCATCCCTCCAAAATAGAGCACTAATTACTTACTCGTTTATAGGTTTTTTTTCTCCCTCTTTGAAAAATGTAAAAGTGGCACAGCTCATGCTTTCTTTTCTTTTTGTTGCTTCTGAAATTGAGATAGGATATATATCTTGTTCTTTGGGTAAAACTAGATCGACCTGTTCATGGCTCGATAAGCATGCAGCTCGATCGATTCAAGCCTAACGTGGGTTTGCAACCCATGATTGAGATTTCACTTTTGCCCCGCTGCTCCCTGCCCTCTCCCCTGATCAAAGCTGTCAAATACTCTTATTTGCAGAGATTTGATTGGTTTCTTCTTTTTTAGAAACTATATATTTTATAAAGGAAAAATGCAAGTAGTATTATTCCTTATATCTTGAATATTAGACTTTGTTTATCATAAACTAAGTGAAAAATACTAATGCTCACATTTATTCAATCCACAAATATTTTTATAGAAGATGGATATTGCTACTAAACTCCGGTCTCGTTCAAAAAGGGTATTCCTCAAGGAGGACGAAAACAATATCACCCTAGATGACGTTAAGAAGGATGAAGTGAAGTGGTGGCAGGCAAGGAGGAAAGCATTTTTGGAGAAAGCAGCCAAAACACACTTGGTAGTGGCTGCCCTCATCACAACCGTGACCTTTGCAGCAGCTATAACCATGCCTGGTGGTTTTGTTGGTACTGGAGGTGACCCACATTATGAAGGCTCTGCAGTTTTAAGGAGAAATGCTGCTTTTAAAGCATTCATTATCACTGATGCCATATCCTTCGTGCTATCTAGTTCTGCTGTTGTTACTCATCTACTCATGCCACTTTTGTTGATCAAACATTTTGAATCTGATGAAACTCGCTATGATTTTCTCAGCCTAGCCTTCAAGTTTATTTTGATGGCCATGGGAGCAATGGTGCTGGCATTTATCACAGGTGCATATGCTGTGTTAGTGCATTCCTTAGATCTTCTTGTCACCACTTGTGTTATTGGCTCATGCTTCTTCCTCATTCTCTATATTATATATGAATTGTATAAGAAGAATCAAGGTTTCTCCAGGATATGTTCAAGTTTATATTACTTTTTATGTTATTGAATCTATGTATAGAGCATTTGGTCTCCCTTTAGGGTGTATGTTATTCTTAGCTTTAGAAAGGTTGGTGATTTTTTATAAAGGAAAATGTCTATATATATAAGAGAAATATTTTAGTCAGAAAGAAATTACACAAAAATAATCTTACAAACTGAAGTGCCTTGATATATATGATTATTCAGATTGTAAAGTCATTTTTATTGAAAAGTAGATCTAACTTCAAATAGAGTTTCTCTCATAATATAGTCTTCCCTTTCTTTTGCTATCATGTTATGTCCCAATGTAAAATGTAATTAAACAATCAATAATTATAAATACTTTTCTAACTAATTTGTGTTCCCTCAATCATTTCCTCTTCTTGAAACTTGACCCACTTCAAATCAACCTACCATTCCGGAGGAAAACAACAACAAAACAAAACAAAATAGAACAGACAAGCTTCCAGCTTCCTCCCTTTTTGAACCATTAATAAGCTAGCTAGGGATCTATCCATTTTACTTTGCCCATCCACATACATACATACATACATACATACATACATATATACATACAAACATATATACATGCATGCATCTAGTTATGGGGCACGTGTGCCAATTGACAAAAACCTGGGGTCGTAAACGTGAATGCTTTACATTCATGACCTAATAGCGTCACAATTAGCACGAGGCAATTAGGTCTACATTCAACTATCTTTTGGACATGATCCAATTTATTTTAAATTTTTTAACATATTAATTTACCACGTAGAAGTCTCTAACCTGATCAACCATTATTGTCAAACTAAATGGTTAAGATTTTGTCACATTACCATATCTTACTACCAACCTGACATGATCTATCTTTTTACATTACAAGAAAAATAAGCATTTGTGACGGATTATTTGTGATGATAACGACTATTTACAAAAAAACAGAGTACTCATATATTTTGGCAGGAAATTTCCAAAAGCGGACTATTTAAATAATCATTTTCGCTGAAAATAACTGGTCATAAATAAATAATTTTCTTGTAATGTTAGTATCAACCACTTTGATAATTGCTTGTTTTGGATCAACTTCCAAAACAATTTTTAAGTTGGTTTGGCAAGTGACAAAGATCTTGTCATCTTCAACCACACCTAGATATCAACCTAACACATTTTAAGCAGTAAGTACGACTACAAATAAAAAGAAATCTAAAATGAAGAACAATATTTCTGTTGTTTAAAATGATTTTTTTTTTTTAAGAAAAAGAGAGATTAAAGAATTTGTTAGATGTTTGAAAGTATATATCAAGAAAATTAGATGATGCATGATAAACAACTTTCTAAATTTCTAATGGATATCTAAGACTTTACGAAACCTTGAAGGTAAATTATCATGTGAAGTGAATCTTAACTTGTTTGCGAAGATCATGACCAAATTAGCTGCACCATTTCTGCTAGGTCGGTGGGACTTCATGACATCCGAATAAATCCTGAGTGGGAAGAGTTTTCCCACAGCTTTTGGGTCGTCCAAGACTGGCGGCAAATGCAAAGGCCTCAATAGTCAATAGCTGGCCGTTTGAAAATTCATTGACACGTACATCATGAGAACCATCATGCATGTATATACAATACAAAATAGTCTGGGCTATCGTTAAAGTTCAAAGCAGAATTTCCTCATGCTCAGCTAGCTGCATTTGACTCCCATGAAACTAATTTGTTTAATTGAAGTTTCTAACTTCAAAACTCTGTCCAATCCAACTATATATATATAGCTAAACAACAACACAGGACAAATGCGTAATAGATGGGATCAGAGATCCTTTCAAATTCAGGTAATTATAATAGGAAAAATCTAGTTGTAAGCGATTCTGCACATTAATACACACACACATTCAATATGATTGGTCAGAAAGTAGACTTTATTGAAAACAGTTCTAATTTAAATTTAGAATATGAAGACAAGAATATTAGTACGCAGATTAGTACGCAAACTTGTTTGTATATAGCAAAACTCATTATAATAACTTCAGAGATTCAAATGGGTAGTGGGAGTGACACCTGAAGTGGGCACAATAATCTTCATTGATCATTTAATGATGTCATGAAATATTGCATGACTCACTTCATGTGTCATTATCTCTCATATTTAAAATCAGGTTTTTTTTTTTTTCAAATAGATGAATCTCACGTTGAATAGTATCTCACTATATATGTATCTCACTATATATGTATACAATAACAGAATGGGAAATGTTAGGGAGCCCGTTTTGGGCTCCCGTTTATTCGGTTCATTGCTTGTGTGTTCGATCCTAAAAATCAAAGAGAAATGTTACTGATGAGGTTTTAGTTATCTATTTATTTAGTTGAGAAATGTAAGGCCAACAAATAGATCAACGTCCTCAAAAAATTATTTTATAAACTTATGTGATTTAACAAGGTAATTAAGTTGTATTGCAATGATCTTTTTTATTGTAAAATAGACATATTAGATATTTTATCAATATATATACACAAATTTGTAAGTTTTATTAATTTTTGTAGTTGGATATTTTTTAAAATCTAGCATTTCTCCTTTAGTTTGGGGGAGTGTGACAGAGAAAGAGAGAAATAGAGATATTGATCAAAATAATTATATGAAAATAAATCAAATGCATAAAAGGAGGGGGTATGGAACCCAAACAAGTCCTTATTACAATATTCATATATATTTGCTAAAAAGACAAAGAAAAAAACTAAATAGTAGATCAATAATCTGAAACCCCCATGTTTATTGACAAAGTTAAGGAATGGACCATCGAAAGAGGACATATATATGTGTGTGTGTTTGTTGTAAGATCGGAAAGTCATGGTCATCTTGGTCTCGTTTGTTTTTATAATTATTCTCATCTTATTCTATCTCATCTAATCATTACAATTTTTTCAAATA
The DNA here is from genome assembly GCA_022457165.1 of Juglans mandshurica. NCBI lineage: Eukaryota > Viridiplantae > Streptophyta > Magnoliopsida > Fagales > Juglandaceae > Juglans > Juglans mandshurica. Next base: position 8,371,012 of record CM039632.1, on the reverse strand, counting down.
TATTCACAAAATAAAATAAAAAATTTAATTTTTTCAAATCTCAAACTAAAAATAATATTAAAAAATTATATTCTGATAATATTTTATTCAATTTTTATTTCAATATATCTCGAAAATTAAAAAGGCCTCGCACCCAAAGAACACGTTTGCTTGTGCTTGCATGTGAGACCCATGAATTATGGTGGAGTGGAGTCGAACCTGAAGATCCAAGGTCAAAGAATCCATTAATTGTAGTTGTCACGTGTGTAGGGGTTAAAAGACCCAATTGCGATATCGTGTGAAACGTACCCACGCATGGCTTAGGACTTAAGCAACACATGTGAATATATGCGCTGATTCGATTGTGGCCATTCTGGCAACTTCTAATTTATAAAGATCAACTCCATGTGTGTGGACATTGGATGGTCTGATGTGGAAAAAATGGTGTCAAAGTGATCAGGTGTGGGAGATCGGGAAATTAGGTGGAAAGGAAAACCAAAGATAAGAAATTTTAAGCCTATTAACAATGAGGGAAAAGGAAAGAAAGATGACGAGTAAAAGTGTAAAACCAGTAAGGGATCGAAGAAGATGTTTTTGGCAAAGAAAGTCGTATTTTTTCTAATCCGGATCGACTTTGGAAGGTGCCAATTAATGGTAATCTACGGAGATACGGCTGGGCATTTATAAAAGAGGATCCGACTAATCAAATGTACTTTTTTGAGTATTGCTACCTATTGTTGTAGAATATGTAAGCGTTATAAAGTCATTTTGAAAAAGTGTAAAATTCACTATTAAAAAATTAATTTCTTTTTATGGAGGTCCCGTATTTATTTACTTGAACGGCGTTTGCGCACTCGCGACTATAACTATTATTTCTCTAATTTTTTTTACAATTTTTTAAGGTAAGGTTTACTTTTTGCGAAGTCTTGCGCAATACTTATCTATTTAAAACTTATATAGATTAATCATTTATCTCTCTCTCTCTATAGATATATATATATATATATACATATATAGCCGGCCCTAGTTTCTTAGAGAGAGAGGCTCCTTCTCTCTAAAAACCTCCCAGATCAGAAATGGCTCAAGGGCTCCTCCCTCCCTCCTCCCTCACTCATCTCTCCTTCCTTTCATCTCTAGTTTTCTACTTTTCTTTTTTTATTTTTGGGTGTTTTTTAGGACTAAGTACGGAGGAAGACCGATCTGCTGCTCTCCGGCAACTGGCGACCACCACGCGTCCCACCACAGGCTTCCCAAGACACCGAGCCTGCAGACGAATGAAGAATTTTGCCGAACGGAGCGACTCATGAGCTACACGCACGGCCCAAAGAGAGCGCGTGTATTCCACTCGTCACCACTCTTATGCTGCCATGCGTGGTCTTTCTGGGTCCAGGACCACCGGCTACTTCAGATCTAACCATCCATCATACCCCCAGGGTGACGCGTGGCCCTCACGTGCCATCACAACCGCTATTTGTGTTATTTTTTTCCTCCAAGGTTGAAAATGCAAATCAATATCTTTCCAATATGTAATCCGTTATTTTTCCATATTTTTTTAGTTTCTATAATGTCTTTAGTTTTTAGAAAAATCAAAATAAAAAAACACACAGTCTCTTGGACTTTTCTTTCGTAGAGTGTGTTCTCAACTCCGTCTTAGACGGAGTGTAGGGTTTGGTTAACTCTACTCCGTCTTAGACAGAGTATGGAGTATGGGGTTTGATTAACTTTGTCTTAAGCATAATTGTGTTGTCTCTCAGAGTTTAGATCTGTAGAGGTTTGCAGCTTGGATTAGACCATATCAGTCACATGTATGTACTAGGGAGCTAATAATATTGTAGTCGGCTTGTAATGTATGTTTCAGGTCCAGTTTGTAATGTCCATTATTAATTAATGCAATATGATTTTCACTCAAAAAAAATATATTGCCTGTATATAAATGTTGTCTATATATATATGTGTGTATATATATATATGTATATATATATATATGTATATATTATTATTATTATTATTATTATTATTATTATTATTATTATTATTATTATTATTATTATTATTATTATTATTATTATATTATTATTATTATTTCTACCACCTTGCACATCCACATTTAATATGTACAAGCATTGTTCCCTAACATGTAACAATTTTTTCTAGTCTTCTTTTTCTTTCAAATTTTTATTTTATTTTTCAAAATTGAATAAAGACTATGGGACTTAAACCAATTCAAAGGATCATGATCGAATGACTTTTTTTAAGTAAAGATATATATTATATTCAGATCTCACTCTCATTTCATTATGTAAATGAGATACTTTCCATCATTTTTGGATAGTTTTTTTAAGAGTAATTCTACATACAACCGTGAAGTGCATAAACGTCGTATAATTGCTTTAAAAAAAAGTGGAATCCACTATTAAAAAATTAATTTTTTTCATGTGGATCTTATATTTTATTCACTTTTTTCAAAGCGATTACACGGCGGTTGCACAATTCACGATTACAAATACATTTTCTCTTTTTTAAAATTAATGATTGATGGCCGATCTTACTTTATCATAATGGGATAATGGTAGGATGAATGTGTAGTATATAGCATTTTCCTTTCTTTATATGGTTACCAATTCAAAGTACTGCCACTTTGATTTTAAATTTTGCCATTCTAGTCAAGATAGTGCATGTTTGAGATTGTGGTGGATGATATAGTTTTTAACTTTAGGGCTTTTAGTTGTAGAGTTTAAGTTATAAACTCTACTATTAAAAAGCTTGAACTCTACAACTAAAAGTTACTTACTGTTTGGTAATCATATATCCAAAGTAACATGTTATATTTGTATAAAAATATTTTTTTTTTGAGATAAAAATTACATAAAATGTCATTTGAGATAGTGTCATGACAAGATCAAAGGGCAAATTTGTAATTATTTTAAAGTTGTATTGGTAATTTCGTCAATTGACAGTCTTTTTTTAAATTGGAACTACTTTCCATATTATCCGAAAAAACACATGAGGAAAAGTACCAAAATAATGTTTTTCCTAAAACATACCTTTTAGCTCTTTTGAAATTAAAAAGTACTTTAATATATAACAAGCAAATAACATAATTTTATCATTAAAGGGCATTTGAGGCTATATAAGCTCTTTTTTATTTAGACTCTTAACGCAATCTCAATTAAATAGATCCTTACTATGACATGTTTTAAGTGACTTTACATTTCTATAAATAAAAAGGTTATCTACTTCAAAAAAGCTACATCAACAAGTATAACTAAATAAATCCGAAGTCATATGCATGGCATTAAATAAAACCTAAACAAAATAAAATAAACAATTCAACTTTTTCAAATCTCAAATTAAAAATAATATTAAAATATATATATATATTATAACAATATTTTATTCAATTTTTAATTTTTATTTCATTTCATCTCATCTATAAAAACAAACAAGATTTTGCACCAAAAGAACACGTTTGTTTGTGCTTGCATGTAAGACCCATGAATTATGGAGTGGAGTTGAACCTGAAAATCCAAGGTCAAAGATTCCATCAATTGTACGTTGTCACGCGTGTAGGGGGTTAAAAGACCCAACTGCGATGTCGTGTGAAACGTACTCACGGAGTACGCATGGCTTAGGACTTAAGCAACACATAAATATATGCGCTGATTCGACTGTGGCCATTCTGGCAACTTCTAATTTATAAAGATCAACTCCATGTGTGTGGACATTGGATGGTCTGATGTGGAAAAAATGATGTCAAAGTGATCAGGAGCATGGGAGATCAGGAAATTAGGTGGAAAGGAAAACCAAAGATACGAAATTTTAAGCCTATTAACAATGAGGGAAAAGGAAAGAAAGATGACGAGTAAAAGTGTAAAACCAGTAAGGGAAGAAGATGTTTTCGGCAAAGAAAGTCGTATTTTTTCTAATCCGGATCGACTTTGGAAGGTTCCAATTAATGGTAATCTACGGAGGTATCGTTGATCACAATAACGTACAGTCCTCAAATGGATACTGTTCATGTAAGTCTATATAATTTTATTTTTAAAACTTTTTAAAATTACAATAATATCTCTTTTAAAATAGTATTTTTCTCATTTAATGAAGGGTCTGTATATACAATCTTTGAGTGGTGAATGCAAATAGAATTATTCGAGCATATATAGTATCAACTATATATATAAGTGGGTCGGGTGTAAAAATTAACCGGAAAATCAGCCCGAACCGGTGGAATGGGTCCGGTTCGGCGGTGTTCCCTTAGTTCCAAAACTTGCCGGTACCAGTCCGGTTCCGGTTCTATGTTTTTTAGGACCAGATCAAACCGGTTCACTATATTATATATTTTAAATTAATTTTTTTAATATATATAATTTTTTATATTATATATAATTTTTATATATAATATATAATAAATTAATTATAATTATATATAAGATAATGTTATTATAATTTATAACATAAAATTTTAATCTTAAACATGAAAATTTATATGATCATTTGCTTTAAATATAAAATATATATATTAATAACATTTTATAGCCTAATAAATTCTCAATATATTCATTTTGATAAATAAATAATACATTAGTAATACTAATACACATTAGTATATTAATTATATTTTGATTTAATTAATTACTTATTTAATCATTAAGTAAAAAATAAATTAAAAAAATCTCAACGGAAGCCCCCAGCGAGAAGAGTAGCATTATTCATAGTTTTTTTTTACAATTTTTTAAGGTTATGTTTACTTTTTTACAAAAGCTTGACTAGTATTTGTCTATTTAGAACTTATACAAATCATTTCTATATATATATATATATATATATAACCGGCTTATTGATATTATTATTATTATTATTATTATTATTATTATTATTTCTGACCACATTGCACATCCACATTTAAAATGCACAAGCGTTGTTCCTAAAAATGAACCATATGGACCACGAATGCTCCAAGTAATATAGAGCAGTTTGCGTGGAGATTATGTCATGATATCCTTCCTACTACGTATTTGCTTAAAAAAAAGGACATGTAGAAATTGAGGTTTGCTGTCCTCTGTAAGAAACAGGTTGAAAGTTCTCATCATGCTATATTCTCTTGTGAGCAAATTCAGGATGTATGGGTAAGACAGTTTCCAGCCCTCTTTTCTAATTTCCATTTACTTTACGTTGTCTTCAATGGCAACAACCAACACTTGATAGTGTCAAATTAAACGTGGATGGAGCACTGTTGTCTGCGCTGAATAAATCAAGCGTGGGTGCTGTTTTACGCGATCATTCCGATTCTGTTTTAATGGCAGTGTGTAATGTGGTAAAAGGAGAGTGTTCTGTTGAGACTATTCATGAAGCTCTTGCTATTTTAAGGGGGTTGGTTGCAATTTATTTCTCATATGGGTTTCAATTCTATTTCGCTTAGTAAAGATTATGGGACTTAAACCAATTGATCAAAAGACTTTTTTTTTTAAGTAATGATATATATTATATTCTGATCTCACTTTCATTTCATTAAGTAAATATGATATTTTTCATCATTTTTTTATCTTTTTTTTAAATTAATGATTGATGGCCAATCTTACTTATCATAATGTGACAATGGTAGTAGGGGTGGGCTCCGACTCCGACAGAGTCGGAGTTGTCATTTCTGACCTCCGACTCTGACAAAAGTCAGAGCCGAATTTCCCCTCCGACTTCGACTCCGAACGTAGTTGGAGTCCGATTCCGATCGGAGGTCGGAGCTCCGAACAGAATCCATCCATAGAGGTTCGCTCGACGTGCGCTCGACGTGGCGCTCGAGCAAAATCCATCCAGAGAGATTCGCTCGACGTGGCGCTCGAGCTAAACTCTTCCAAAGAGGTTCGCTCGACTTCTGCTCGACATATCGCTATACAACGTTCGGTCGACTTGCGCGCAAGTCTGCAATACAATGTAAAATTCAGGGTTTTAAGCGTCATGTTGGGACTATATTCAATACAACCAATTCACAAGAATCACAACTGCTGGCTCCAATTCATAAGAGACGTGCTTGAATTAAATTTAGGGCTCACCGTAGGTGGAAGCTGAATAGAGGAGCAACGAGGAACGGCGGCACGGAGGAGCAACGACGAACGGCGGCACGCTGGCAAGAAAGACACAAGACATGAGGACGGCTCCACAGTTCACTGGTTCAGTCACTGGGACGGGAGACGCGAGAGAGAAGGGAGAAGGAAGAAGAACTGAAGAAGGAAGAAGAAGGGGGGACGTATGAAGAATGAAGACATATGAAACGACGTCGTTCCATATTAAGTGGAACGGTGTCGTTCAATAATTTTTTTTTAAACCCAGCTGTAAAACGACGTCGTTTTACAGCTGGGTTTAAAAAAAAATCGGAGTCGGAGTCGGAGCTCCTTGTAGCTCCGACTCCGACTCCGAATAACTATTCGGAGCTACTCCGAATTCCGACTCCGAATTTCGACAACTCCGACTCCATCGGAGTCGGTGTCGGAGAGGAGGTCGGACGGAGTCGGAATTCTCGAAATTTTGCACACCCCTAAATGGTAGGATGAAGGTGTAGTATATAGCTTTTTCTTTTCTTTATATGTACCTATTTATTGTTTGTAAAGTATTGCCACTTTTCATTTTAAATTTTGTCATTCTAGTCATGACTATTAGTGCATGTTTGAGATTGTAGAGTTTTTAACTTTAGGACCTTTGGTTGTAGAGTTTTTAACTTTAGTTAAACTCTACAACTAAAAGCTATATACTTACTTTGGTAACCATATGTCCAAAGCAACATGTTACATTTGTATTTAAAAAAAAAAGTGTTTATTGAGGTAAAAATGACATAAAATTTCATTTGAGATAGTGTTGTGCTTGTGACAAGATCAAAGGGCAAATATGTGATTATCTTAAAGTTGTATAGATAATTTTGTCAATTGACAATCTTTTTTTGAATTGGAACTACGTTCCACATTATCTGAAAAAACACGTATAAAAAACAGTACCAAAATAATATTTTTTCTTAAAATTATAAAAAGTACTTTAATACGTAACAAACAAATAACATAATTTTATCAATGATGGGCTTTTGAGGCTATATAAGCATTTTTTACGACTCTTAACGCAATTCCAAAATAGAACCTTAGACATGTTTTAAGTGATTTTACATTTCTATAATTAAAATGGTTATCTACTTCTAATTCTTTTCTACAAAATGGTAATCTATTTCAAAAAAGCTACATCATCAAGTATAACTAAATAAATCCGAAGTCATAAGACTTAAAACAAATTCTCAATATGTTTGTTAATATGTACACATCCTACGAGAAAAAAAAAAAAAAAAAAAAAAAAAGTTAGTTAAGATACTGTAAAATTCAATCTGCTAAGAAAAAATTCGTTTAAGTCATAAGATCACTCGAACAAATTCTCAATATGTTTGTTAATATGTACACATCCAAGGAGAAAAGAAAGTTAGTTAAGGTACTGTTAAATTCAATCTGCAGCTAAGATCAAATCTGCATGCAATATGGCTTAAAAAAGTAGAAGTTTTCCATGAAAAGTCCGCTCAACAATTAAAGAATATATATATATTATATTATATGATGATAAACGAGTTTCTAAGTTTCTAATGGATAAAAGTACTTTACGAAACCTTAAAGGTAAATTATAATGTGAAGTGAATCTTAACTTGTCTGTGAAAGATCGATCGATCATGACCAAATTAGCTGCACCATTACTGCGTGGGACGAGTTTTCCCACTTTTGGGTCCGAGACTGGCGGTAAATGCTAACCATGTTCGCCGTCATGATCGGTAGCTGACCGTTTGAAAATTCATATTGACACAGATCTAACCACGTCATGTATATATATATATATATATATAGAATACAGAATAATACGTCGGGTGGTCTGTCTTTAAAGTTCAAAGCACATGAATTTCCTCATGCTCAGCAGTACTGCACATTTGACTCCCATGAAATTAATTTGTTTGAAGTTTCTAACTTCAAAAATCCGTCCATATATATATCTAAATGATACTTGCAGTCATGAGTGTGCAAGCGTCGTGCAGTCACTTTGAAAAAAGTAAATAAATACGGGACCTATATGAAAAGAAATTAATTTTTTAATGATAGATCTCACTCTTTTTTAAAATGACTGTACGACGTTTACGCATTTCACGACTGTATATAGCATTACTTATATATATAATTAAATAAGAACAAAGGATAATGCCAAATAGATGGGATGGATCAATTAGATCCTCTCCTATTGATCAGGTGATAACTTTAGAAATTCAAATGGGTACGTAGAGGGAGTGACACATGAAGTGAGCGCTATAATAATGTTGTTCTAATATTAATGAACAACTCATTTATTCAAAAAAAATATCGTACGACTTATTTCATCTATCATTATATATCTCTCGTATTTAAGAGAGGGGATTCTTTTTCAAAGATCAGATGAATCAATCTCACGTTGAATATATAGTATCTCACTACGTTGGTATAATATATACAATAATGGGGTGTTGAAACAAAGTCTAAGTGATCAACAATATTGAAATTTGTTGAAATCTCACCATCCAAAGAAAAGAAGGAAACGTCTCATGATTTCAAAGAATTTTAAATAGAAATCAAGTTTATTCATTTTTTTTCAATGTCATCATTTTAAATATGAAGATATATATAAATTACGTATTGGATAATCTAATAGGCAAGAAAAATATAAGTAGAGATGAAACCATGACAACAATGATAACTAATCAACACTAATAGACTAATAGTTAGTAGTTACAACTAATTAAATAGAACTCTCGATAAATACTATTAATCAAACTAAAATATATTGACTCGTGCCCATTATTTTTATCCCCCCGAGTTAGCACCATTATGCATACAAATGGTGGCCAAGATTCAAATCAAGTTATAATTCAAGTTCATTTTCAAGAAGAAACACAAGAGTGTAGAGAATATCAACCTCCAGTCTTCTTGATCACTTAATATATATATATATATGCATACATATATATGTATGGAACTTCTATAAACTACACACTGATATATCTCACTTCCATCCCATTATGATGAGGCGACATCGTCCATCAATCTTTACTGGATAACAATTTGGTTAAACATTTAACCCTCAAAATCCTAACATTCCACCATACTTCCGAATCCGACATCTACAGCAATCCACTCTATCAACACTAACCCGATAATAGCCCTTTATTTTTTGGCGGCTTCATTCATCTATTAATATTCAATAACTTAATAGCATGCGCGCTCATACATAGTACAAAGGTATTTTAATCTAGTATATAGGTCGACTCCTCCGTGACTTGAACTTGTGACGTATTCGCTGCTTTGAGACTAATTATTAAAGACCCAACCATTGATCCAAAAACCCTAAGATTGTTAGATACTAATTTAGCTAAACTTTTAACCCTCAAGATCATAACAAAAGAATGTAATTTATAGCATTACTCATACACAAATATACAGATATATAGATATTGGAATTTCCGTTCAGTTCAAGTTATAAGCTAAGTAAAAATAGATTACCTAATTCTAATTGATAAAGAAATGTCATTGTTGTAATTAACTTGAAAATAATCTACCCTGAAAAACTAATGCCTTTTGGGGAACCACTTGATGAAGCACGTGTTGAGGGTCAAAGGTTCATAATATATAGTAATGCTACAAACTATACTATCATGCATAAATTGTAGCACTCTCATCAGCCTTAGATCATCTTAATTGATTTTTTTAAAGAAAACATCTACAGATTAATGGACAATGTCACCTCATAATAGTACTAGGATAAATGTGTAATTTATAGAATTTTCCATCTGTGTATACGTGGCATGTGCTCCACTAAAACAACTGTGAGAGAGAGAGAGAGTAGTTGCTGTGCTGTATTTGAAAAGTTTTTAATATTTTTATAAGGAGTAATTCTACATACAATCGTGAAGTGCGTAACCGCCGCGTAATCGTTTTGAAAAAAAGTGGGGTACACTATTAAAAAATTAATTTTTTTCATGTGGGTCCCATGTTTTTATTTATTTTTTTCAAAGCGATTACGCGGCGGTTACACAATTCACGGTTGTAAGTATCTTTTCTCTTTTATAAGTAAATTGTAAATTGATTTATAAATCTTAGAATATAAATTAAATAATTAAATTTGCCTCATAAATTTTGGAATAAGAAGTCATCTAACCTAAATAATTTTTATTTATCTCTGTTCGTGAAGTCGTCAATATGACACCAAAGAGCAAAAAAATCTAATCTCATATTCGGTTGATTGCGTGTTTGGTCCTTCATCGAAAATTCTCCCAGGTTTCTAAAGAGAAAAGTCGATCACTCAGGTTTTAGTTATTTATTTATTTAGTTGAGAAATGTAAAGCCAACAAATACAACTTTAGATTAAATCAGAAGTCTTCTCTCTTTCTCTAGAAACTGACAGGAAGAGGTGAAGTGCAAGTCTCTCTGCTCCCACTGAGTAGATCGAGGTGAGAACAGTACTGCTGTTTGTTTGATTCTCTCAAACAAGATAGTGATTTTGTGAGGTGAGGTGAGTGATGGAAGAACTTGAGGCGGTCTGGAATAAACTGAAACTAAATGAAGAGGAACAACAGGAGATAACAATATAGGAGGAAAAGTGGGAAGGTTTGAAAGAAAAGAAGTAGCAACGGGGATGGGCTTGTTAACGGGTCCCAATGGGGGTGGTTTTTATGTTGTGGGTTGCTTTATAGAGATTTTTTTAGCTGACTTTTCTCTATACCAATAAATTATGAGAAATAATAATTGTAGTCATGAGTGTACAAATGTCACGTAATTATTTTGAAAAAAGTAAATAAATACGAAACCTACATGAAAACAACTGTATGACGTTTGCACACTTCACGACTGTATGTAGCATTACTCATAAATTATTATGCTAAGATGCTCAATATTCTGGGTTGGTTGTATCCAGGAAGCAGATTCAATGACTATGGTATATTGTAGGAATAAACAGAGTTGCTCACAATGTGTTTAACAAAAGGTTGAAGAGAAAAACCAACTAACTCAAGTTAAAAAGACACATGACCAAATGAAGAATCTACCTTTTTTTGTTCTTTGCAATTTCCTGAGTTGAAAAGAATTTATGAACCTGGCCAATTTTTTGGTCACCAAACACACCAGTGCTCTTACTCTCCAGGTATGGATTCATGATAGCTATTGCTTGAGAATTTATTCTCTCAAAACATATCTACCAACTTGCAATGTATATGCTTATTAATTTGAGAGCACAAAATATAAAATATGAATATGCTTCTAAACACATCATCATATTATTTTTCTGTTTGAGATGCTTAGAAATTGGCTGTTAAAAGTAGGCTTACTTCAAAACCTTAATTATTTTTTTTTCTGTTTTGACAGGAATGAACTTTAGCACTTTTGCTGAAGTATGGATTTCTTTCATGAGTGGAGTTTGAGAAGATAGAAGTATGGAATGAACTTTAGCACTTTTGTTGTTGTGATGTATTATTATTTATTTTGTTCTTCACTTCTTTATAAATTGATGTTTTGCATTATGATGTAAATAACAATGTAATATGGAGTGTATTGTGTGTTGATGTAGTATTATTTATTTTGTATAAATAAGTAATTAACATAAAGAACTATAAAAAAAATAAAAAAAGCCTTTTGAATTGTTAAAAAGATTGTCTAAAAAGCACCTTTTAAAAAGTGTTTAAATATTTAAAAAAAAATTACTATAAAAATATTTTTAAAAGCTTTAAAATGTCTTTTAAAAAAATAATAATAAATTGAATATAATCTGGATATCCAGTTACAACCCGGATATCCGGGTTCATCCGGTTACTGTCTGGATTTTTTTCTAAATTTATTCGAGCGAATAACTACCCAATTTTTAAAATCTGAATACGAATTCGATTATGGCCGATTATCCAAATCCGTATCCGATTGCACACCCTTAGAAAGATGGTAGCTATTTGTTGTAGCACTAGCACCCAAAGAACACGTTTGCATGTGGGAAAAGTCTACTATGCCGCCCAAATCATACCACTCGGTTTGACCGTTTAGTGTTTTTTTTTTTTTTTTACCTAATGATGAAGAAAGTGATTTTAAATGTATTAATGTATTTTTTTTAAAAATATTTAAATACATTTAAAAAAATGTGAATAAAAAAATAAAAATAAAAAATTAATTTTACAACTAGCGGTAACATCAAGTGGTACTACACGGACGGCAGAGTAGCACTGCTCTTGCATGTGAGACCCACGAATTATGGTGGATTGGGGCTGAACTTGAAGATCTAAGGTTGAGCCTCAGCAGTTGAGGAATCCATTGTTGCCACGTGTGTAGGGTATAAAGACTCAATTGCAATGGCTTAGGACTTAAGCAACACATGAATATATGCGCTTAGAGTACTAACATTAGATTATGCATTTACATATGTATATATATATTGGCATAATGTAACTTTAAATTGGATTATATTGGATTATGCATATTTAAAATTTTGCATAATTATAAATAGTATTTCCACAAATTTAAAGATGTAATGTTCACTTTTCAAATCTTATTTTATTATTCTTTTCTTTCTCCTCCCCCTCTCTCTCTACCAACTGATAGAATTTTAGAAAAAAAATTCTAATGGGTGGTAAATGATAGAATTTGCAGTGGTGCTAATTACAAAATATAAAAAATAAGGAAAAGAATAATAAAATAATACTATTTTATTATTATTTGACTCAAATATGTATAATTCAATGTCATCAAAAATCAAAAATGAAATAGCCTTCTCTGAAGACTTTTGGTGGAGAGTGTCGTGACTGTAGCATTGTCCCTTTTCTCGGATCGACTGTACTACCGCCAACAACTTTGAAAGATGCCAATTAATGGTCATATACGGAAATACCGCTGAGCATATATAGGCATAAAGTATCAAATATATATTATGTATATAGAAATAATATTTAAGGTAGAATATATAGGGGTCGTGTAATTTAAAAAAAAAAATGAATAAGTACAAAATCTATACAAAAGAAAATTAGTTTTTTAACAATAAATCTAACTATTTTTAAAAAAAATTATACGACTCTTATGCATTACACAACTATATCTAACATTGTTATCTATATATGATCGGCTTATTTTTATAATTATTATTATTATTATTATTATTTTGACCACCTAGCACATCCACATTTAATATGCACAAGCATTGTTCCCAAAACTATAACAATATTTTCTAGTCTTCTTTTTCTTTCAAATTTTTATTTATTTTTCATAATTGAATAATTTAAATTCTATTTCGCTTAGTAAAAAACTAATATGGACTTTACACCCATCCACCTTCAGGATTGATTTGGATTCATAGATGAGATGAGATGTTTTAAATAAAATATAAAAATTAAAAAAAAAATATTGTTAGAATATTATTTTTTTAATATTATTATTGTTTTAAAATTTGAGAAAGTTGAATTGTTTATTATATTTCATACGAGAATTTAAGAAAACTGTAATAATGAGATAAGATGAAACATTTTCCAAATCCAAACGAAGCCTCAACTTAATTCACTCACCTAGTATGGTACTTAACCAATTCAAAGCGTTATAATCAAAAGACTTTTTTTTAGGGTAATGTTATATATTATATTTTGATCTCATTTTATAAATGCTATATTTTCTATTATTTTTGGATCATTTAGAAAGAAAAAAAATTATTGATGGTCAATGCTACCTTATCATAATATGATAATGGTGTAGTACACAACAATTTTCTATTTTTATGTGTCTATTTATTGTTTGCAGAGTATTGTCATTTTTCATTTTAAATTTTGTTTAGTCATAAATAATTAATGTGACATGTTTTAAGTGATTTTATACGTCTATAATTAAAATGATTATCTACTTCAAATATGTCACATCAACAACTATAATTAAGACAACTAATTTTAAAAGGAAGAACAATGTTTTTTAGTTTATTTTTCGTTTAATTCTTACAAAGATTAGGGAAAATGAAATGAGAAAATAAGAGTAAGTTTAATGTGATTAATCTTCTTTCTCTTCCACATCCAACAATAGAAAGGACAAGAAATTAAGAGTCTACATCATTGAAATAGTCCAATTTAGTTATCTTTTATATTAATAATAATACATGTTGCATAGCTTTAAGATATGAGTTACAAAGTAGGGGACACTATAAAAGGTCTAGAAACCCTCTTGCTTACCCATGAGAATACATTACATTGGATTTTAGAGAGAGATAGAGAGAGAGAGAGAATGTGGGGTTGTGATTCATGATGCGTTCACGCGAGACTATAAACCATGGAGCATGTTTTGCAACAGTACACAAAAAAGAAAGCACCAATCGGCATGCTTAAAGCAAAACAAGACATCCATCCTCTTCTTGCCTCTTGGTTTTACAGTTTGTGCTGTTAACACCCACAAAAAGTCGCACAATCTTTAACTAATCAACCCAATATCACTGATTTTTATTCTGATATTAGCGTCAAGTACTTTGGCTGTGTCTGTTGGGATTATAGCTCCTAACTTTCATTTAGACAACAAGACAAAAATAAGAAAAGTAAAGGTATCTACACCACCTACCTTTATATTTTTGGCAAGGAGCTTCTTATTTAGAAATGCCAGGTATATTCACTTTCAGAATGATGTGGTATCGATGCTCCAAACTCTTTTCCAGGTCTGGATTAAAAATTCATATCAATTTATCTAATTTCATCATTATAATTTTTTTAAATTTTTATACAAAATATAATAAACAATTTAATTTTTTCAAGTCTCAAAATAATAATAATATTTTATTTAACTCATCTAAAATTATCTCAACTTATCTCTGAATCCAAACGGGGCTTATAGGTTTGAACGGCAAAATCCTCCTAACTCATCTTATCTCAATATCTATACACCACAAATACAAACACTTATCAATTTCAAATTTTCAACTTTTTCATCTAATCGTTAGAACTTTATCAAACTTCTAAACAAAACACAAAAAATAATTTACAATTTTCAAATATCAAATATCAAAATAAAAATAATATTAAAAACAATATTTTAATATTTTATTCAATTTTTTTTCTTATTTTCCAAAATCTCATAAAATTAATTGAAATTATTAGATTATTATTCATAAATTATTTTACTACTATTCACAGATAGTATCATCTTATCTAACTATCCAAAGCATGTCTAAGACCTTGAGTGAGAGAAAGATACATACTATAAATTTATGCATCTATTTCTCCAGTTAAAATGAAATTTTTAAAAAACGAGTAGTTTAATCATTCAAGGCCAACTTATTTAATTTAAAAGAAAAACAAGTTGTGTTCCATTTGGACCATGCATCCAGAAACAAACCGATAACATTGTTGGGGAGACTTTTCCTTTTCCAAAGAAAATTCATGCGATGCACAAACGACCCACAACAATAGACAACACACCCATTTGGGGTGGCTTGACTTGTATGACTGAGCCACGTATTTGACTTGGTATCCCCAAATTCACTGACTACCCTAAATAAATCCCAAGTCATAAGCTTGGCATTCAAAAAAGAAAAACACAAAGAGATTATATATAGTAAATTTACAAATTAACGTAATTTTATTAAATCCGTTAGATCTGTTTTATAATAAAAATAATCTTACAATCTAACGTATCATATCAAGCTACATCAGTTTGTAGTTTTATTTTTGTGTTATTCTTGTATGACTAAAGTATTTTCCATAAAAAAAAACACAAACAAAATCAGCTAAATTTTCGTGCCAAAACAAATTCTCAATATGTTTGTTAATATGTACACATCCAACGAGAAAAAAAAAAGGGTTGGTTAAGGTACTGTTAAATTCAATCTGCTAAGATCAAATCATGAAATATGGCTTTAAAAAGTAGAAGTTTTCCATGAAAAATCCGCCCAACAAAGTTTAAATTAAAACTAGTATCCTTGAAATTTATTGTACGTAATTAATGTATTAAAACAAGAGAAAAGCTCTATAATTGCCAAACTGGCAATTTATGAACTTCCAAAAAGTGGTAAAAAGAAAAGGTTAATGCCCAGATGGGCAAGGTCTGCATTGTCACTTGTCCAGCTTTCCCCACTCATCATCACGCTTTCTTAATTTTTTGCCGCTCGGAAGAATTAAATAGAAAGGAAAATATATATATAATTTTATACCAAAAAACCATATTTTTGGGTTGTGTGTGTCTTTTGGTGAAGGAATGCTTGTTACCTACTCCTTTTAAAGTTCCCAATCTCCCAATGCTTCTCAAAGTCTCTTAGAGAGAGAGAGAGAGAGAGAGAGAGAGGAGGAGTAAAAGCTTTGATCTTTGCTTGCTCTGTTTTGGTCCGTTCTGTGCCAATGGAGAGGCATAGATGCAAGCTCTGCTTCAGGACTTTTGCTAATGGCCGAGCTTTGGGTGGTCACATGAAGGCTCATTTGGCCACCTTGCCTCTTCCTCCAAAGCCACTGCAACTCGTTGAGTCCCATACTGAGTCGGCCTCGTCTTCATCTTCTTCATCTGGTGAAGAGCAAGAAGAAGATGAACAAAGCCTCAGAGATGAAGAGGAAAAGGCTTTGGCCTATGGTTTGAGAGAGAATCCCAAGAAAAGCTTCAGACTTGCAGATCCTGAGTTCTCTTTTGCTGTCGATGCTGGGTCTGTGGTACAGGACAGAGAGAGCGAGACCGAGTCAAAGAACCCCACTCGTCAAAGATCCAAGCGAAATCGGAAACCGAGTGTAGCAGAGAATCAGGGCGAGAACTTGGAACTGAAGAAGCCAAAGTTGAGAAAACCCAGTTTGGTCGATTCGCCTGAACCGCTGAGTTCGGTTTCTGATACTTCTCCAGAAGAAGATGTTGCTATGTGCCTCATGATGCTTTCAAGGGGCATATGGATGGGGAACAACGAGGAGCAAGATCAAGAACAAGGTAAACAAGTGCAAAGATCGGTTCAAGTCAAGGTCCAAGAACCAGAGGAACTGGAGGAGATTAAAATTAGGAAGGTTCGAGGGAAGCATTGTTGCGAAAAATGTAAGAAAAGGTTTCGATCTTATCAAGCTTTGAGCAGTCACAAAAGGATTTGCTATCGAGATGAAGCAGGAAATGATAGTAACGAGCGAATCTTTGAATGCCCGTTCTGTGACAAAGTGTTTGGGTCTGGACAAGCACTTGGCGGCCATAAGAGATCTCACCTCTTGGGTTCTTCAACAGCAGCTGCTGCTACTGCAAATGCTGCTGCTGCTGCTGCTGCTGCAAGTCCCTTGAAACTTGAATCAACCGTGATAGATCTCAACTTGCCTGCTCCAGTAGAAGAAGATGATTTTAGTGTGGTCTCTGATGCATAATTTTTTTTTTTTTAATCTCTAAGATCCAAGTTTACATCAATCTTGCTTTGTTTAATTTTGATAAAATGGATTTCCTGTAGGCAGTAGTTAGAATATTTCTTCACCTTTATCCGTACATCAATGCTTTTGAAGTTCTTTTAAAGTTTATGGCAATTCATTTATTACTGACTACTATTTGTATATATATGTGGTAACCCCAATTGATCAATTTTCTTGGATGTTGCACAGATTCACTCCTTACAAACAAAACCCAAGTGATTTTTCATAGCAAATTCCCAAGTATTGTAGCTTTGCCTTCACAAATTCTGGTGCTTGTGTTAAAGGCAGAATTCATTCAATATTGTTGTTCACTGTGACAACCAATTTAGGTGCAGCAACCTTTAGTAGATGAACCCACTTCAGGTGTACCCCATTGCAGTGATAAAAGTGTTGTTGGAGGCTTGCTTGTGGACTAAGAGAAGCTGGTCCTTGAAAGTACCGAAATGTTGCTGTTCTGTTAACATGACAACTTTCAGTCTTTACCAAATTCTTTATAATTTTCTTTATTGTTTTTTAATTCTCATCATTTGGAATATTATATCTCCTGTTCTATGTTGGGTTTCTTGATTCAAGGTGAAGAAGCATAGAATCAAATGATTTTGAAGATGAACCAGGAACTAAGCTTTAGAGCCATGAAAATGACCTCAAGAAAAAAAACAAAAAAACAAAAAAAACAAAAAAAAAACAGCATTAGATTTGGTTTCTCTGAGTTGGGAATTCATTGAGATATGCAAAATCTCTTCATTTTCTGAAGAATAGAAAAGGAGATGGGTGGAATTTATTTGCCTTGGAATGAACGAAGTATCCGGGCAAAAGGAAGTGCCATGCTGTTATCGAAGAATCAGTCAGATTTTTATTAATTCCTGATGGGAATCATATAATTAATGCCTTTTTAAAAAAAAAATATTATATATCTGTCACTTTACCAATCACTAAAGATTGGAATTTGTGGTTCCTTTTCTTTCTTTTAAAAGAGAGGAATTCCTCATCAAAGTTCTCGTTCAAGCACGGTGAATTTTATATAAGAAAAATTCTCTTCATCACTTCACATCTTATTAACTTTTAATGGGTAGAACTACAAATATAAAAAAAAAAATTAAATAAAAAAATTATTAAATTAATAATATTTTATTATCATATAAAAAGTAAATAGATAATCTAATATGAGAATTGAATTTAAATAGAATAGACAAATATAAAAAAATATAATATTGGCTAAATTTTAAAGATAGATTCGACCAAGTCAATGAGGATGCTCTCACTATTCATCACTTCATATTCTATGAAAAATACCCTCACACTCTATGAAAAAATCATAAGTCTAGGGTGATAGTGACTAATTTGAAAGTGTTTGAATCATAAAATTACAAGAAATATTAATACCCACATATCAAATAAGTGGGACATTCTACTTTATCAAAAACAAGTTTTGCAAGTTCGTTTTAAAAAAATTGAAAAAATATCGGATTTATTATTAAAAAAAAAATCTTTTTTTTTATAATGAGTAATTTGTAAAAACATTACATGATAAAAGTAGACAAGTGGCAAAAAGTCTCATTAATATTGCAGCCCTCTTTGTTTTTTTTTTTTTTTTGAGCAAACAATATTAGTGTTGTCGTGATCCTTTTGATTCCCTGGTCGCCCGCAGAGTGCAATGCCTATTTGCTCTGACCAAAACACAAAAAAAGGATAACTACTATGCGAGGAAAACGTTGTCACTTTCCCTTCTTTGTTTAATGCCAAAAATTATGATTCCTAATAATTTCTTAAACAACTTCACGCATTGCATGATCTAAAAGCCAAAACAGTTTGCCTTACTTTCCTTGGTAAAAGGCAAAAGAGTTGCAAATCCACGTCCATTCTTTTATTTATTTTTTCTTTCTTTCAAAATAAATTACATAATAAATTATAGAATAAGATAAGTTTCAATCTTACTTTTGAATTAAGAGTTATTCTATTTTCAAGTTAGCGTATAGAGTACATTATCTATATCGTTTAAGAGTAATTTTACATACAATCGTGAAGTACGTAAACGCCGAATAATCGCTTTGAAAAAGAGTGAGGTATACTATTAAAAAATTAATTTTTTTCATGTAAGTCTCATGTTTTATTTACTTTTTTCAAAGCGATTACGCGACGGTTGCACAATTCACAGTTGTAAATATCTTTTCTCATCGTTTAAATGGTAAGATTTGATTTGTAAAATTCAAATTTTAAAATTTATCTTCCATATCAGCTTATAAATAAATTTTTTCGTACTTATAAAAACATTTCAAGCCTAGACATATTTATCCCTTTTTTTATTCTAGATGTATGACTTATGAAAAAGAGAAATTATAAATATTTATTTTAAAATCCACAGAATTTTTAATACCAACACATGAAGAGGTTTTCAATTCATCATCAAACGTGCATGAATAAGTATATC
The DNA here is from genome assembly GCA_022457165.1 of Juglans mandshurica. Lineage (NCBI taxonomy): Eukaryota > Viridiplantae > Streptophyta > Magnoliopsida > Fagales > Juglandaceae > Juglans > Juglans mandshurica. The sequence goes on along the minus strand of CM039632.1, from coordinate 8,351,219 downwards.
CTATTTTGATCAAATCAATAATAGAAAACCAATAACGTCTTCCTTAATACCAATAAGTTTGCTAAGAGATGGAAACGATATATTGGCAGGAAAGTTGTTAGATCTATGTAAGATTAAATTGAGATGGAAATGATATATTTGCATAAGAACAGGTCATAGATGGACTGCACCTCCACTCAACACTTATAAAATTAATTGGGATGCAACTATTGATAAAGTCCAGTGCAAAGTTGGAATATGAGTCGTTGTAAGAAATTGGGAAGGCTAAGTACTACGAACACTAAGATCATCTAGGGAGATCTTTCCATATGCTCTAAGAGCCACCATTCTATGCAATGAATTGAGATTACAGCATGTTATACTCGAAGGAGATGCACTATCAATGGTTAATGCTATTAAGAGTTTTGAGGAGAAATCGAATTCAATCGGAATAATAATCATAGATGTCAAAAATTTGTTAGGAAATGTGAATCACTGATCTGTTAGGTATGCTCCTATGAGTATTAATAATGTTGCTAATGTGTTAGCAAAGCATGCTTTAGATCTCTCCGAGGAGGTTATTCAATTGGAGGATATTCCTCCTTGTATACATTCTTTGGTTTACGTGAATTAATCAAATCAGTCTTTTTCTAAAAAAAAAATAAAAAAATTATGTAACTGGACGTGATACGTTAAATCTATTTTATAGTAAATTATTTTATAATTTAATATATTACATCAAAATATTTGTGTATCATTTATGGGTGAGTAGTCCTCATATTGGCACATTGTAGTGGGACATCCTTATCACGCTATCCTCAAATAATTATATTCTCTTATGATAACATCAACCGATCGACCATGTGTACCATGGATTAGAGGACAGACATATGTTGATAGTTGGCAATTTGGCATCCCTAGTGAAGGCCATAATGGGAAATTCGCCCACGACACATTTGGATAATTAGATTTGGAAAAAAAAAATTATATAAATTTGAGTCTTTAAAACTTGAATCCCGCTTGGATCGTATATTAAAATTTAGATTTGGCTCAGATTTTAAATTTTCAAATTTTTACATAAAATAAAAAAGAATTTAAAGTTACGATAGTACTATTTCATATTTTATTTCGAGAAGGCATAAAACTTTCATTGAGAAGTAAAAAAAAAAAAAGGAATTATGAAGTATTTTGCTTATGCAAATATGAAATTATCAATAGTTAATTCAATGGGTTTGCTGGGTTTAGGATAATTTAAGGCTGAGTAATGTTATATACAGTAATGGAGTGAACAAGTGTCGTGCAGTCACTTTGAAAAAAAATGAAATCTACTATTAAAAAATTAATTTCTTTTTATGTGGGTCCTATATTTATTCACTTTTTTCAAAACGACTGCATGATGCTTATACACTCACGACTACAAGTATAATTTCTCTTTAGGGTTTTTGTTTGAATTAGAAGGTAGCTAGCCAGCCTAATAACAGGATGAGTTTGGATGTTAAAGTGAGTTGAGTTGAGATAATAAAATATTATTAGAATATTATTTTTTAATATTATTATTATTTTGGGATTTGAAAAAGTTGAATTGTTTATTATATTTTGTATTGGGATTTGAAAAAGTTGTAATGATGAGTTGAGATGAGTTGAGAGGATTTGATGATCCAAACGAAGAGTTCCTAAACATCTCTCAACTCATCATTACAACTTTTTCAAATCTTAACACAAAATATAATAAATAATTCAACTTTTTCAAATTTTAAAATAATAATAATATTAAAAAAATAATATTCTAATAATATTTTATCATCTCAACTCAACTCAACTCAGTTCAACATCTAAGCACAATCTAGATTAATAGAATAGGATAACATTGAATAATAAAGGGAATACCATCTAGGTAAGTCCAAGCCCAATAATACTAAAACAATGTCACTTAACTCAGGCCTAAATCAGAGAAAAGAAATAGAAAAATATTTTAAATATAAAGAAATTATATAAAAATATAAAATGATATTATTTTATGTGGTATATCAAATTATAAAATAAATTTAATAAATCACGTAAAATAACATCTAAATTTATTTTTATATAATTAGCAATTCTCAAAACAATGCCCATTATCCAAAGTGATGAGTCGGAGAAGATCAAAAAACGACACCTCGGCATTCCGTTTAGAGAACAAAATGATATATAATTCACTCATTAACCCTGAAATTCTCCACTCAGCCACTCAAAGAGCGTGCATTCTGAAACGTGTCAGTATCAATCATTACAAAACTCAAAGGAAAGCACTTAAGACAGAAAAATGTCTAATTACAACCGATCGCACTCCGCCTTTAAAAAGCAGCTTCCTTCCATCCTATCCAAAAGTAAGATCAATCATCAACAGTTCTTATATATAAATACGAAAAATTTTATACATCATATTATCATCACATTTTATCTTATTAAATATGATGTGATATATTTATTATTATTAAATAATCATTTATTATATACTTCTTTATCATCTAATAATAATAAATATAACACATACTATTTAATATGATCAAAATAAAATAAGAAAATGGTATATAATTCATAAACGATAGATACGGTGCTTGAGTTTTAGTATATTCAATATTGTTTTATATCTTCCAAAAAAATTAGAAAAAAATGAAGTTTTTATATTGCCTACGGGTAGTATTTAGTGCATAGATCTATGTGTTGTATCTAATTTGAGTGTCTTAGAGTTTGGAGTAAGAATTAAATTAGAAGAGAAATAGGCATAGATTGCTTTTTTTATTATAAATAGAAAATTTTTAGATATAAGTCTCACATTTTTTCACACTATTTAAAAATATATAAATTTATTTTTTTACCGATGTTTTATGAAATATGAAATATAATAAATGGAAAGAACTCCAGGACAGCAACAATCACTTTTTTCCATGAAGTGGAGAGGGAGAAAGGGGCGAAAAGCTACAGTCAACAAATCCATGGAATTCCAGAGGGACTAAGGGCTGAAAAGCTACAGTCAACGAGGGAGTAAGGGGCCAGGGGCTGCGAACTTGCGAGAGGGAGTCGAGAGTCGAGAGAGACTGGCGAGAGGCGGACCAATTTTTTCTTTTTTTATTTTGATAAAAAAAAAAAAAAAAAAAGACTTACCAGCCACCTCATTCTGTATAATATTCGGTAGGCAATTTTCTCTTGGACTAGTATTTTTCTTCTCACAAACTCTTTAAAAAAAATAGATAAATTTAGGATTAATACAAAAAAATTAATTTTTTTAATACATTATCCAACACTCACTGTACCTAACACTGCTCAAATTAAAAAAATAAAAAATATTAAATATAATAATGAATTATGTAAGTGATGCGTACTATTTTTTTAAAAAAAAACTGAGTTTATCATTAAAATAATTAATTTTTTTATGTAGATATCATATTTATTTATTTTTAAAAAAAAATTACAATGTCTACATATACTATAACTGTAAATATGATTTCTAATTAAAAAAAATTGTAATAAATAATATGCAGGACACTCTGAAGTTATAATCCGACGACTGAAGTTATATATATATATATATATATATATATATATTGTACATGATTTATTTGGAACAATAATATCGGTTGTAAGAACGTACAATTTAAAGCGGTATTATAAATAAATAATAAAAGTACTTTACTTATAAAAAAACATAAAAAAAAATAAAAAAAATCTATTTTGTAGCTAGTGGGTATGATATACTCTTTGCAAAAACTATAATGATATAATTTGATTTATAAAAATAATTTAGAAATAAAATATGTTACAAATTAAATTATGTCACGTCAATAATATAAAAGATTAATAGATAGTCCTCCATACCTGCTTATAAGTAAAAAGATTAAAAAGAAAGAAGAAGATATGCTTAAACTGCATATATACAAATTTTATACAAAATGTGACACATCATATTGTAAATTGGTTTTCTATTATAAAGTAAATATGATATATTACATTAACTTATATCAGTATAATATAGACTTGTTTGAGTAAGAATGATGTTTACATCTAACACTTTTTTGGTTAAAAGAAGAAAAAAGAAAAATACTAACGTACTTAAAAAAAAATTTATAAAAAATTTACTTCTCTACGTGTCAGTTACTTAAGAAAAACTTGCTTTCTGCATACATTAGGGATCGTCGCCGGTGGTCTTAATTTCGTGTTTCTACACTAATAGGATGAATCAAAATTCTGCTCATGAATAGATGTCATGTATTCAAATTGAATGTTAGATTTAATGATTAGCTGTATATGCGATCGAGATTATGATAATGTTTTGAGATAACTCGAACTTTTCAGATCCAGATTTTCCTTTTATTTATTTATTTATTTTTGTTTGTTAAGGATCGATGGTACGTACTTAGCTCGATCGTACGTAGTTTATTAGACAATTCTAACTGTGTTTACAACCCTCGAACATCCTGAAGATTACCCTAAATATTAGAAAGCCCGAAACCAACGTGTCAAAAGTGGAGTATTATTAATTAAATATATGATCCGGTGTGAGGGGAGGAATTGAGCCATGCATGCACCATAGAGCTCGCGCTTGATGTTTCATCCCAAGTATATATTATATCTTGCCTTGGAGGGAAGTCTCTTCGATTTTATTTTGAGTATTGCTACTAGTACTAGGTCATCTGCTGCCACATGGCACCATATGAGTACTCTTGGTACCACATGTGGTATCACATGGTTTTTTTAAAAAAATAAAAATAAAAGTGGTAGAGAGAACTTAGGGTTTCAGTCTTCCTCTTTAAAGAAAAAATTTCAAAATAAAAGGAGGTCCAAAAATATAAAAGAGGAAGACAAACTTTAGGGAACCTAGGGTTTCAGTCTTCCTCTTTAAAAGAGGTTTTTTATTTTTTTAAAACCACATTGCATCATATGGTAGTGCCACGTGAAAATGGTTATTTGAACAGTAAATTTCATATGGCCAAAGTAGCATTATACATGTTAACGATATGTTTCGCACATCGGTAACTAGGCTTGGTCTTTTGTGACAAAAGGAAGGTGAGGGTTTGGGGTTGGTGAAACACCTCTGATACCTAAATTAGTATGTTGTTCTTAGAGAGTTTTTTATATGTAATAGTGCGTAAGTCTGAATTTTAACCTAGGATTTGGCTTTTATGCTTCTTGCTAAGATGGTCCCCCGCATACTGTGTCAGGGGCACCTATCCTCCATACCGGGTACCATGCCGTTGTTTTTAATGCGGCGTGGCTCCCTCAGGTCATGTTCTGTGTGGCAGGTGGGTGAGTGCAGACATCATCCATACTTTGTGTTAGAGACAGGGGCCCTTGCAGTGATCCCAATTCGCATCCCGTATCTAATCCATTAATGCGGCGTGACTCTGTTGTCGTGTGTGTGTGCAGTGTTGTGTCATTGCAAGTGTTGTATCATCCTCCCACATCAAATCTCTTCCCACGCTGGCCCTAAGCCTTTCTCTTCTTATCCTGATTAGTGGGCTGATTATGCTTTGGCCGCTAGGCCTCCCAGGGATGAGTTAGGCCCAGCCCGATACAGAGTGTTAACATCCATTTCAATACATATTCCCTCCAAAGTTGCTGCTGAAGTGTATTGAGGATTGCTGTTAGTTTTCTATTTCGATCACACGATCCCAATATTGTAAGTTGAGAGGCAGTGTTAGCTTTTGAGTGGACTATCTAGAATTATATGGTACAATCTTAGAGGATTTTTGTGTAGGGCCATAGGCAGCTAGCATCTACCCAATAAGTTGCCCTTGCCTTTCTTGCATGGTTGGATAATGAAGCATGTGGATTTAACTCTCGAAAAAATGAAGCATGTGTAATTCTAAGGGGTGTGATTACCAAATGATATACCATTGGAATGATACTCTCTCCATAGTGATGGTTCCCATGGCCCATGGGGGTGATGGTTAAGTGTCAAGAGACACAATCCTTTAATTTAATCAAAATGTTGTGTTCATTGTCAACCAGTGCCTTATGGTCTATAAATAGAGACCATTTATACACAATGAAGACACTTTATTCTCCATTTGTTCATCACCAACTTGTGGGACAAATATCCTCATGAGAGTGTCACCATATTGTTGAATCTCTGCCCAATTTTCTTTCATCTTTGTTCTCCATAATTCTACAGAATGAAGCATTGAAGCTACTGGCCAAAAAGTCTGATAGTAATAAGTAGTGGTGTGTGAGAGTCACGCACGTTAGCAGCAGGGGGTGACTTATGTGATAGTTGAAATGTGGAGTCATTCGATGGGAATGTGGAACGGAAAATGCTACTTAGACCGATAATTGTGATTGATTGTGATTTTTATATTTTTAATTAATGGTTAAGAAAGTGACAATCAGTAAATTTGTATTTTGTTTTTCAAAAAATGGTTAAAAAATATATATATATATTTATACTTGTCGGTACAATGTAGGGGCACAATTCTTGATCCCCTAGCATTGTCCTGGTAGAACTAGACACCAAGAAACTCTTAGTGATGCCTATATTTTTAAACATTTAATATAGTTAATTAAGAGTCTGTTTGAGATTGCATTAAGAGTCTTAAAAATTGCTTAAATAGTCTTAAAAGTTTTTTAATGAAAAAATTAGGTCGTTTAGGTGTTACATATTAAAGTACTTTTTAATCTCAAATAAGTTAAAAAGTACGTTTGAGGAAAATTAAATACGCTTTTCCGGATAATCCTGAATGTAGTTTAAATTTTAAAAAGACTGTCAATGAGTGAAAATACCCATACAATTTTTAGATAATTACAACTTTTAAACTTTTAAAGATTTGTCATAATCTTTAAAATATCAATGATCTTTTTTCTACCTCAGAAAGTACTTTTTTAACTTGTTTCCAAAAAAATATAATATACTTGAAAGTACTTTAAACATATGATTACCAAACAATAAATAATTTTTCAATAGTAAAACTTATTACTTTTTGTTTTTTGAAAGAAGAAGATCATCTTCATTCCATAACTCTAACAATTACAAGACTTATCTTTCAAAATAAGATGAGAGACCTCGTGGGTCCCTCCTCCATCCAAACAAACTCAGTATTTGCCTTAATAGCCAATTTGGCAAAAGCATGTGCAACAACATTTCCATCTCAAGTGAATGACGTGAACCATGAAGGTTGAGTAGATAAGATTTTCTTCGTGTCTTCAACCACTTGACCCATCCAGGAAGTATCTTCAGACTCAAATTTCACAGCATCCAACATTGCCTTTGCATCCCCTTCAAAAACAACTTGCCTTAGCCCCAACTCTTCACACAGACTCAATGCTTGTTCATAGCATAACATTCAACAAGGAAAACTTAACTGACATTATCTCTGAGTGTACTTAATGCCGCCATTAATTCTCCATTACTATCCCTAATTATTATGCCAATTCCCATCTTCTTATTGACCTTGTCAAAAAGCAGCGTCAAAATTAGCTTTGTAATAAGGACTAACTAGCTTTTACTAGCACAATCGTTCCCCTCCTACTACCTCCCTCATTATTCTGCACTAATCCTTCTGTTGAACTAGTTTAAATGCTTCAAGTTCATCCACTGTCATTATCATAACTACAATTGAACATCTAAACTTATCTTCAAAGACAAAGGCATTTCTTCTAGACCATAACTTATGAAAAGCAGCTGAAATCAACTCAAGTTTATCTGTAGCTAGACAAGTATACGATTCAAACCATAATTGCATAAAATCCACAGCACCGCTCTACCATTTTTTTACAGGCCTTAGCTCTTCAGCCCAAACATCTGTAACTGCAGGGCAACTCCACAGGGCATGAACAACTGTCTCCTCCTCCCTGCAACATATAGGACACATGCTAATCTCTACTTTTTTCTTCTTATACAAATTGACTCGTGTAGGTAGAATATTGTTGAGAGCTTTCCAAATCAATTGCTTCATTTTACCCTGGACTTCCATTTGCCATTTCTTTTTCCATTGCTCATCTTCCTTATTGCATTAGAAGTTTCCCTTGCTTTTTGCCTTTTTTTTCATGAAATCCACAAAATAAGTACTTTTCATCTTGTATGTCCCTTTAGCTGACTTACATCAAATTAATTTATCATTGGCTCCCTTAATACTGATGGGGATACTACAGATTCTGTTAGCTTCCTCCTTATTAAAAACTATTTCTACCATGTCTTTTCCATAGCTTAATCAATTAATGCATACACTTTTGCCTCAGAATTCAAAGTGTTAATGGGAGATTGAACTTGATAGGTAAGAGGTATAGGAATCCACTTATCTTTCCAAATGTGTATGCTCTTTCCATTCCCCACCCTCCAAACAAGTCCTTCCAACAAATCCAAGACTAATCATAAGCTTCTCCAAATATGGGATGGATAGTTTCCCAACTTAGACTCTAGCAACTGATTCTTCTGAAAATACTTTTCCTTGTAAATTTGAGCTACCAAATAAGCAGGCTCTTGAATAAATCTCCATCCTTGTTTTACAAGCAAAGCTCTATTAAAACTCTCAAGATCCTTGAAGCTCAAACCTCCATTTGATTTTACAGCACCTAACGTAGCCCAATTTCTCCAATGAACTCCTTTATCAGACTTGTTGTGATTCCACCAAAACCGAGACAAGATAGCTTCAATCTCCCTACATTGCTTTCTAGGTAAGTTAAAAACACTCAATAGTATATGCAGGAATAGCTTGCAATATACATTTAATGAGAATTTCCTTACCTACTGTTGAAAGAAGTTCATTCTTCCAACTATTAATCTTCTTCCATATCTTCTCCTTAAGACCTCTAAAAGTGTTATATTTAGACTTCCCTACTACTGTAGGCAAACCCAAATATCTATCATAATTATTGCACATCACACCTTCAGTTCGTTGAGAAATAAAATCCCTAGTCGCTGCCTTGGCGTTTGAGTTGAAAAGAATAGAAGTTTTCTGCTTGTTGAGAGTCTGACACAATGCCCTTTCATATCTTCTAAGGATATTGTTGACATCATACCATTCTTCCTGCTTTGCTCTACAAAAAATAATACAATCGTCAGCAAAAAGAAGATGACTAATCTTTAAACCTCCCCTTGTCACTGCCACCACCTTAATATCCCATTTTGCCTCAGCTTGTTGTAATAAGGTGCTAAGGCCCTCATCACATAGTAGAAACAACTAAGGTGATAAGGGATCACCTTATCTCAATCCTCTTAAAAGCAAAATGGTATCACCTGGCATCCCATTCACAATGTTAGCTTATAGAGCGAACACACTCCATAATTAATTTTATCCATTTCAAACCAAAACCAAGTTTCACCATCATAGCTTCTAAAACACCCCACTCGACTTTATCATAAGCTTTTGACATGTCCAACTTGATAGCCATACTGCCCTCCTTGCCCCGTTGTCTTGATTTCATAGTATGAAGTAATTCATACGCAACCATAATATTGTCTGTAATTAACCTACCAAGAATAAAAGCATTTTGATTCCAAGATATGACACTTGACAGGACATTCTTCATCCTATTAGCCAATACTTTTGAGATCAACTTGTACAAGACATTACACAAGCTAATAGGTCTAAAATCACGAATAGATTGAGGAGAATTTACCTTAGGAGCAATATGCATGTGATTCAGAGACTTAGGTATAACTCCCCAGAAAATCCATAATTGCCTGAGTAACCTCACCACCAACAATCTTCTAGTGAGTAGAACTTATTATTTAAACTATAAGTTATAAGCTCTCTAAAGTTATAAGTTATATTTTTCACTGCAATCCCAAACATGCACTAAAAATATTGCAAAACATGTACTAAATATTGCAAAAGTTAGAAACTATGGGATGTTTGGCAAATATGAGAATTCTCAAAATTTTCAAAACTTTTACATCACTCAAGCACAAAATATTTTTTTATTTTAAAAATTTTCATTTAATCGTTGCATAATTATTATTCACACACAAAAATCAATACAGATTTTACAAAGTTTAAACAAAACACGAAAATAAATATAATTTTTACAAACTTCAAAATAAAAATTATATTAAAAAATCATATATAAACTGTTTTTAAATTTTATTAATTCACTTTAACGAACTTCAATACAATTTATTTTAAAAAATATTTTATTATTATTATTATTATTATTATTTTTACTTAAAAGTTAAAACTCTCAAAATATTTTATTGCTGTTAGACAAAATAAAGAGTGTGCAGGAAGCAGAAAAACGATAGGGCAAGTCAAAGGAAAATGGCTTTTACGATCCCACCACATACTGTTCACCAACATTTCTGGCGGTAGAGGAAAATAAATAAATTAAATATAAGAAAGAGGAAAACATAATTACAAAGAATAAATCTGCTTCACACACTACTGTGTGAAGCAGCCCAGCACACTCTATGTGCTGGGGTGAAAAAAAAAAAGAGAAAAAAAAAAAAAAAAAAAAAAACTATGTGAAGTGTGTGGAGAGTGTGATGAATAGTGGAGTGTGATATAGCAATTCCCAATTACAAAAGATAGAAAAATATAAGAAAGTAAAAATAAAATGGAATACACGAAGCACTTGGTGGGTGCGGTATTGAGGCCCGTCCTCTGCTCTCGAGACTTTCTCTCCCTTTCTCTTTGTTTCTCTTTGCCATCTCCTCCTCTCGATCTGTAAGTTATTTTTGGATTTTTTTGAATTATTTCCTTTCGCCTCAACTCTATGTGTTGAATTCAAGCAGAAACTTGCAGAGTTTTGGTGCATTCTGCTTGATTTATGGTTCTAGGATCGCAACGACGGTACAAATCGTAGATCCTGTTCGTTTGTGGGATGTATATCTTCGATTTTGGGTTAGGTTTCGGGGAAACTAAGATTTTGAGGTGAAATCCTGCGCTTCGTCTTCGGATCTCGAGGGTTAGTCTACATTCCAGCTCTAGTTTCGAGGTTTCACTTCTTCATCGTAAAAGATTCGGGGGCTATTGGCCGTGATTTGTTCGAATTTTGGTGGGATCGAGAGGGATCGGGAAGGGTTAGGGTTTGATAATGGCTTCGAATCCTCCATTCCTGGTGGAGGATCAGACGGACGAAGATTTCTTTGACAAATTGGTGGACGATGAGTTCGAGTCCTCCACCACCGCCAGCAGATCAAACCCCCAGTTCGCTGACTGTAATGATTCTGACGACGCGAAAGCGTTCGCGAATTTGAGCATCGGTGAGGTTGGAAATCCATATGAGGATGTTGGGGGTGGTAGTCGCGGCGGCGATGAAGATAACATGTTGGATTCTGGATCGAAAAGTGAGAAGGATTGTGTGGATGAAGCCGCAGAGTTGTTGGGTGCTCACGCTGATGAGAGGAATTCATTGATTTCATCCAATTCGGTTGAGCATGATAGGATAATGGAGTCTAGTAATGATGGGATTGGATCCGGATTAACACCGGATTTGACTGTGAGCAAGAGCAGTGGATCCGGGGGCTCTTGGGTTAAGGAGGTGGGCTGGAATTCTTTTCACGCGGACACGGAGCAGAATGGCAGTGAAGGGTTTGGATCGTACTCCGATATTTTCAATGAATTGGAAGGCGATTCCGGTGGTTTCCCGGGAAATGTGGGCGATAACTTGAATAGCAAAGCGGAAATTGAATCGGCCAATAAAAACTGTGGAGCTGATGGTACGAATAATTTGGTCAATTATGCGCATTATCAGGAGAGTCAAATTCATGGTGCATCAATGGAACAAAGTACGAATGTGCAGGATTTTAAAGATAGCCAGTACTGGGATAATCTCTATCCTGGGTGGAAGTATGATCCCAATACCGGGCAATGGTATCAAGTCGATGGATATGAAACTATGGCAGCGGATGCTCGTGATTCGGCAACTGATCGGGGCGCTGTTTCTGATGGTAAAACGGAGGTTTCTTACATGCAGCAAGCTGCTCACTCAGCTGTGGGAACTGTGACTGATACTAGCTCGACTGAGTGTGTGTCTAACTGGAATCAGGTTTCCCAAGGGAATAACTTGTACCCGGATCATATGGTTTTTGATCCTCAGTACCCCGGCTGGTATTATGACACAATTGCGCAAGAATGGAGCGCTTTGGATACGTACACTTCCTCCGTTCTATCAACCGCACAGACCCATGATCAGCAGCATCAGAATAGGTTTGTTTCCTCTGGTAGTTTTCAGCAGAATAGTAATAGCTTAAATGGTGAGTACTTTCAAACTGACAATTATGGACAAGGTTTTGTGAGCCAAGGCGCGGATCAAAGCTGGGCTGGGGCTTACAACAATGATTATCAGAAGGATTTGAATGCATGGCAAGCTGAAGCTTTTCCAAAGAGTGCGGCTTTTGCAACTTTGAGTGGAAAACAGCAATTGGATAATTCTTATGGCTCGAAGGTTTCTGTGAACGTTAACCAACAGAAGTCTTTTAGTTCCTTCGGAACAGTTTCAATGTACGATGGAGCAAGTCAGACTTACGATAAGGTTAATGGGACTGTTGGATTCAAAAGCTTTATCCCTGATGGAAACTTCAATCAGGAAAATGCGAAGCTGGATGAACAAACACAATTCTCGAACAATTACTTTGACAGTCAGAATAATGCAAATGTTTCCCAGCAATCCTTTGGGAGTGGCCATCAGGCTTCTTATGCTCCCAATGTAGGAAGATCGTCTGCTGGGCGTCCTCCACATGCTCTGGTAACGTTTGGGTTTGGCGGAAAACTCATTGTAATGAAAGATAGTAGTTCTCTCAGTAGCTCATCGTATGGAAGCCAGGTTAGGCCTTGGAATTTTTTCCTATTTTTCTTGATGCAGTTTTTGGTTGCCAAATGACTGAGATACGGAAACAACACTGCATTTCTGCAAGTTGTTCTTTCTGGGATACATGTCGAGACCTGGTATCCCATCAATAAGACAGTTTTTTTGTTAAAACATCAAATTGTCGTATATGACTTTTGGGAATTTTTTGGTCCTTCGGTTCCAAGATATTTTTTTCCTATCGATCAAGAAATTTTAAGAACCGATAAAAAACGATATTTTTTTCCTTCTTTAAAAAAAAGTTTTAAGGATTATTTATTTGAAAAACCCCCAATATATTTTTTTTCCTTCCTCTCAGTTCTCTGAGAGACCTAGGAAAGAGGAACATGTTAGTATTCATATATGAAAGGGCTAATAATCTATTTTTGTTTTATGTGAAGGATCCTGTAGGAGGCTCAATTTCTGTTATGAACTTGATGGAAGTTGTCTTAGGAAACACTGATGCTTCAAGCCTTGGATTGGGTGCCTCTTGTTATTTTCATGCTCTGTGCCAACAATCCTTTCCAGGTCCCTTGGCTGGTGGGAGTGCTGGAAGTAAAGAGTTGAACAGATGGATTGACGAGAGGATAACAAGCTGTGAATCTTCCAACATGGATTATAAAAAAGGCAAAGTATTGGGGTTGCTTTTCTCTTTGCTTAAGATAGCTTGCCAGCATTATGGAAAACTTCGATCTTCTTTTGGTGCTGATGTTGTTTTGAAGGTAAATCAAACTTTTTCATTTATAATTGCTTTTGATTTGATGAGAACTTTTTAGCATCTATTATATATCCAATATCATGGACAAGTATAATAATTGCGGTAAACATACTGGAGGTCTATTGAGCTGGTAAGCTTGTAAAACCAGGGTACGTGAAGGTTGAATATCAGAATGAAGGAATTTCCCAAATGATGTTCCTTTCTCATGTAATGCTTTCAGAAGCAGGGATAATTTGTTTTTTACCTATAAAAAAAAAAGCAGGGATGATCATTTGTTATTTTTGTTGCGAATGTTTCCAGCTGTTTGTATCCTTTAAAGATCAGTCTGGGTTATTTTAGTAGGCATTTGGTAATTTTTGCTCTGTATTGTCAATAGGAAAACGATTCTCCTGAATTAGCAGTTGCTAAACTTTTTGCATCTGCTAAAAGGAATGGTGCACAAGTCAAGGAGTACGGGGCTCTTAGCTACTTTCTGCAGAAATTGCCTTCTGAAGGACAGCTAATGGTATGCAATAAATTGCTTTGCCTTTCTCCTCCATTTTCCCCGATTTTTACAATTTTGTAATAGATTTTGATGTACTTTACAGGCAACTGCTTCTGAGGTACAAAATTTTCTCGTTTCTGGTAGAAAGAGAGAAGCTCTTCAATGTGCACTAGAAGGTCAGTTGTGGGGACCTGCACTTGTGCTTGCTTCACAGCTTGGTGATCAGGTTTGATGCCCTGTTCAGTCTATCCAGATGCTTGCCTTTGTTAAGTAGTGAGAGTTTTGTGCTTACATCTCTCCTCTTTTTCTTTTACTTCTTTGGGGTGGGGATGTTGGCCCGGACCAATGCAGTTCTATGTTGATGCTGTGAAGCAAATGGCAGTTTGCCAGCTGGTTGCAGGATCACCTCTCCGTACGTTATGCCTGCTAATTGCAGGGCAGCCAGCAGAAGTTTTTTCTTCAAACACAACTGATTCTGGTCTTTTGGGCGCTTTTAGTATGCATCAACAGCCTGCAAAGGTGATATATTGATTTAAGAACGTTCATTGTAGTTGATTGTTAGCTATGTTATGCATGTTACACAATCTTTTTTCTTTCTAACAGTATATAATATTATATGTTTTGGTATAGTTTTTTTACAAGTAAGAGGTAAATTTCATTGATAGGAGTGAAATAGGTATAGTCCGTGTACACAGGAAGTATACAAAAGAACACCTAAATACATTTTAGGAACGATAAATTAAGGCTTCGTTTGGATCATCAACTACTCTCAACTCATCTCAACTCATCATTACAACTTTTTCAAATCTCAACACAAAATATAATAAACAATTCAACTTTTTCAAATCCCAAAATAATAATAATATTAAAAAATAATATTCTAACAATATTTTATCATCTCAACTCAACTCAACTCACTTCAATATCCAAACTCACCCTAAGAACAGAAAGTCATGAGTATTGTTCCCATTAAGTACAACAGCAGAAAACCAAAGCAATAGAGTGTGTATAAAAAAACTCTGAAGCTCCGCCAAAGCAAACGCTCATTCCGTTCCGCCCAAATATACCACATAACACAGCGGAATCATCTTCTACACTGCTACCACTTGATGACAGCCTTGAATCTCTGTCCAACCAGCCAGTAAATCAACAACCCTTAGAGGCATTACCCAAGCGACGTCAACTCTTCTAAAGATCTCATCCCACAACACCATTGTCACCTCACAATGCAATAATAAGTGATCCACCGATTCTCCTTGCTTTTTACACAAGTAGCACCAATCCATCACAATGATTCCCCTCTTCCTCAAGTTGTCCGTGGTCAAAATCTTCCCAAGAGCAGTAGTCTAAATGAAGAAAGCTGCTTTAGAAGGCACAAGAGATCTCCAAATATTCTTCCAAGGGAATGGAGCATTACTTTGTGATACCAAAATTTTGTAATACTCACGGACTGTAATCTTCTTGCTGCCTTTGGACCTCCACTGCATCCTATCCCCCTATGTCGTATTGTTTCCCGTAGAATCTATCAACCTGAAAAATTCTGAAACAATGTGCAGTTCCCAATCATGAATATCCCTATCAAACAGGACATTCCACTGGTGGGAACCATGAGAAGATACCCTCAGATCCGCCACTGAGGCATCCCTGTTAGTTGCTAAACGGAAGAGATCAAGGAACGCCCTATCAAGAGCGCAATCTCCACACCAAGTATCTTGCCAAAACCTAATTCTGGTGCCCTCTCCAGCCGCAAAACGAATGTGGTTTTCTAAACTCTGCCATCCCTCCTAATAAATTTCCATAAGCCCACGCCAGAACACCCCCCCCTCTCACTTCATTAGAGCACCAACCCCCCCAAATACTTCCGTATCTAGCATCTATGATTTCCTTCCACAGTGAATTCCCCTCCACGTGGTACCTCCATAACCATTTCTCCAATAAAACTTTATTGAAAATCCTCAGGTTGCACACTCCCAAGCCACCATTCGAAATTAGGGAATAAACTGTCTTCCACTTAACAAGATGGATTTTCGGTTCTTCCCCCATTCCCCCGCACAAAAATGCCTGAAATAATTTCTCAATCTTATTCGCTACCCCTGCTGGCAAAGGAAATAGAGATAAAAAAATAGGTGGGGAGGTTAGATAATGTGCTCTTAATTATGGTGAGTCGACCCCATTTCGATAAATATAATAGTTTCTAACCAGCCAACTTTTTCTATACTTTCTCTACAACCCCATCCCAAATCGCACTAGTCTTGAAGTTTGCTCCCAACTGTAGGCCCAAATATTTCATAGGCAAGGGTGACACTTTACAATCCAATAGGCTCGCCAGGCTATTGAAACTAGGCACCACACCCACTGCAACCATCTCGGATTTACCAAGGTTCATTTTAAGCCCCGAAACGGCTTCAAAGCATAACAAAAGTGCTCATAAATTTTGAATCTGGCCGTGGTCTCAAAATAAGAGGGTATCATATGCAAATAGGAGATGTGAGATTAAGATAGAGCCATTAGTACCATTACACACCGAAAATTGTAACACACCTCAAGTTGTTTAAAGAGAAATACAAAGAAATTGCTCACTTTGAGGGGAGCACCTCTATTGAAGAAAGGAAGAAGATGATAAGAGAAGGAGAAATAATATTTTCATTAACTTTCTGAATACCATTTTCGGTAGCTATAGTGAGTATATATGCTAAAGTTTTGCCAAACATCTGAAAAAGGCCTTAGTCTTGGTAAAACATGACCCCAGATTAATAACTAACGGACTGGATAAAAGGAAATAACAAGCTAAAGGCCCAGCTACTCTATGGCCCACTTCCTTACATAATATAAAGGGAAACAACACGTAAAGTAATAGACCCAAACTGACCCATGGCCCATGTAGTCCGTTCATGGATTGTGACAAAAATCCAGATAACAAACCACCACCCACAACAACCTTCACCATCCGACCAAGTGCCTCCATGACGATAACAAAAAGTAATATTATAGACAATTTATCCTTTAGTATTT
Organism: Juglans mandshurica; assembly: GCA_022457165.1. Classification (NCBI taxonomy): domain Eukaryota; kingdom Viridiplantae; phylum Streptophyta; class Magnoliopsida; order Fagales; family Juglandaceae; genus Juglans; species Juglans mandshurica. Next base: position 8,334,270 of record CM039632.1, on the reverse strand, counting down.
TGTTTCATAAGTAATGTTATCTCGTTAAAGAAGCGTAAAGGGGTTGCAACCCCAGGACACCTGCACTTAAGTATTTAAGGAAAAAAAGGTAGCACTATAGCAAGGTAATGGTATCCTTTTAAGGACAAGCGAAAAGGGGATTATTTTTTGGGTCACCTTGCCCTGCAAAATATTTCAATTATATTTTTACTTATCAAAAATAAAAAATTTGTTCCAATTATATTTTGTTTTTAGGACATACCCATATATTTTTTTTATATGCAAGTTTTCATACACAAGAACATACCCATATATGTATTGTTGAAGCCAGTAGGATACAGAAAACAAGCTTTACCCGAAATCTCATGCAATACAATTCCTAGGGCTCAAACCCCTAATCTAGCAGTTATCTTGTTGTCATATAACTTGAAGCAAAGTATTCTGTTAGCGTCTCTGACTTGGAACCCACCTACTCTTCTCACGGAGAAACTACAGATTGGAGCCAATTTTATGCTTGATGACTGGGAGGAAAATTTGGCTGTAATAACTGTAAACAGAACAAAAGATGATGAACTAGTACTTATTCATCTTGGAGATTGCCTGTTGAAGGAAAGAAGTGAGGTACTATTTCACTTGTGGCAATTTACTTTTTTTATTGCATTTTCTTTTGGAAAACTTTTTTATTCCTTAGCTAAGATGAGTTCTGTTTCAGATTACTGCTGCACACATCTGCTATTTAGTTGCAGAAGCAAACTTTGAGTCGTATTCAGACAGTGCCAGACTCTGTCTAATTGGAGCAGATCATTGGAAATTTCCTCGAACGTATGCTAGTCCAGGGGCTATTCAGGTGCTTTCAGATTCTAGTTGTCTTCCGAGAATTTCAAATATATTTGCTCTGTTGATGTTGTTGTGTGGAGCTTGCTTATTCAAATTTATTAGTTCCAGAATTCTAGTAGTTGCAAGATGGTTTCACTTTCTTGGAGATTGCAGGGTTGAAATTAGACATTTGGAGTGGAGCTTCATTTTATATATTATTTGTACATGTACGCATAACCTTGAATGGTTGTCTACGCTTTTATGTTGGATGCCTTTCCACTGTCAATGTAGAATTGTTTTCAAGTCAAAACCATATGCTTGATTCACCCTCGTGTTTCTTGTTTTATTGCTTTGACTAACCTTAGCTCAGATGTTCTTGTGGTTGTCAGTCCCAGCATCCTTGTCATTTTCTCAAGCACTTATCATCCCCTTACATTAATTTTAGTAAATGATGCTTTATTTTTTTTTATGGAAAATAAACTTGCTCGCATTGGACAGAGGACCGAGTTATATGAATATTCCCAGGTGCTCGGGAACTCTCAGTATGTCCTGCTACCATTTCAACCATATAAGATCATATATGCACACATGCTAGCTGAAGTGGGGAAGGTTTCAGACTCTTTGAAGTAAGTAGGAATTGTTTCATTTTGATGCCTCGTGGAATTTTGTTGTCCAGTTCTATGTGTTTTTTGTTTAACATGGTGAGGTTAGCTCAGATACTGTCAAGTGGTATTGAAGTCTTTGAAGATTGGTCGAGCACCCGAAGTAGAAACATGGAAACAATTAGTGTTATCTCTTGAGGAGAGGATCAGAACCCATCAACAGGTACTTAGTCCTATTAGTGTATCCTCCTGACTCTTAAGCTACTAGTGCTTATTCATCAATGAACATTCTATTTGCAGGGTGGATACACCACAAATTTGGCTCCAGCGAAATTAGTTGGGAAATTGCTCAACTTTTTTGATAGTACTGCACATCGTGTTGTTGGGGGTCTCCCACCACCGGCACCATCAACATCTCAAGGAAGTGTTCCAGTTAATGAACATTATCCCCAGCCAACCGGCCCTAGAGTATCGTCTAGTCAGTCCACAATGGCCATGTCATCATTAGTGCCTTCTGCTTCAATGGAGCCCATAAGTGATTGGACGGCCGGTGGTAATAGAATGACAATGGCCAATAGAAGTGTTTCAGAGCCAGACTTTGGTAGGACTCCAAGACAGGTATATGTTATCTCCCAACTAACTCTTTGTCGTCTGTTCACCTAGTTTAATAAAGTTTATGAAGTTTTACTAATCCATGATAGGAACAGGTTGATTCATCAAAAGAGATGGCCTCAGTAAACAAACAAGGCAAAGCTTCACGCTTTGCTCGCTTTGGTTTTGGCTCACAGTTGCTGCAAAAGACTGTCGGGCTAGTTATAAGGCCTCGCTCAGATCGACAGGTAGTCTTTTGAAAATTAGCTATTCTTTGGATTTCTCTCCATTTTTTTCTTAACTGTTTTTTTTGAGTAGAATGTTTATTTTCTCTTGGCCCCCCAATAAATGGCTTCTTTTTTTATGCACTGCTGCTGAAGGCTAAACTGGGTGATAAGAATAAATTCTATTATGATGAAAAGCTGAAGAGATGGATTGAGGAAGGTGCTGAACTCCCAGCTGAAGAAGCTGCCTTGCCTCCTCCCCCTCCGACAATGGCAGCCTTCCAGAATGGTACGTCAGATTACAATTCGAATTCCACATTACAGAGAGAAGGGACTTTGATGAATCAGAGTCCAGATTATAAAAATCCTACTCCTTCAGAGCACGGTTCAGGAATCCCACCTATTCCATCTGGCTCAAATCACTTTTCGGCTCGGGGAAGAATGGGCGTACGTTCAAGGTAACCTGAAAGAAGTTTATGCTCTCCTTTTTCCTTTTCTTTAAAAAAGTAAACAACTATGCTACCTCCACAACTAAATAATGTTGAGTTCAACCCTTTACAAGGTGATAATCAAAATCAGATTAAGTGAATAATTGACTTAGAAAGCTCTCTTTACACTTCTTAATGTATGAA